>CANYCX012956255.1:0-13594 GCA_948193385.1 Breynia disticha f. nivosa
TTTAAAGAGTCTTTAACTCAATGATAACAAAGTAAATATCACTAACAATAATAACAAACATAAAGTGAATGTTAGGAGAATTGAAATTTAAGTAATTGGAATAGTAATAACAACTAAAGCAAAAGACCGAAAATAAAGTGCTAGAAAAATAGAAATAAATAACAAAAAATTAAAAAGAGAGTCGAAGACTAAGAAAACAACAATTGAGGCAAAAGGCAGAGTGCTTTTTCTAGGGGACAATTACAGAAAATATAGATTGATGGTTATAAAAACAAACTACAAACTCAAAGATGAAATTGATGCTGAAACAGTAGAAAATAAGGTTAGAGACCAGAGAACAGGGCAAGGGACTGAGAGCTTTTCCAGATAAGAGTGGTTGAAAATATAAATCCAATGCTGGAAATTAAAACAGAGAAAAATAGAGCTAAAAGTCGATGTTATAACTTGTCAAAAGTAAATGCAGAATTTTGAAAGAAAAACTACATGGTTTGAATTGTTTTGTTTGTCGACTATGTTATATTTTTATTGGATTGTGTGTGTTGTCCTTGATTTTTTTTTTCTGCAATAGCTTTTGAAATGTTGTCCATTTATGGAGCTTGTTTTTAAGTTTCCTCCACGAGTCTGTTATAGAAGTCTCAACCTTGGAACTTCATATGCCAAACTTAAGTGAATTGTGTTATGATATGAGCCTTAGACGCAATCTCTTTTTTCTTTGTTTTTGATTACCCCATCGTTTGACAATTTCTCTTTTCCCTCTATTGTTGTTGCACCCATGTGTAAACCAAGAGAGTCTCATCTTCAACTTTCACAGGATGAAGTCGTTTGAGCTATTCAATCTTCCAATTTCAAATTTCTGAGTCGGCGTTCTTTTATACAGAATCAATTTCCAAAGTTTTGATATCACTTGCTAGAAAATTGAGCAATAGAGTTGTTGAATTAGATTTTAGAATAAGAAAACAAAAACACAAGATTTACGTAATTCAATCAAATTGATCAATGCTCACGACCAGATAAAAAGTATTATTTATTAATGTATTGGTCAAATAATACAATAAAGACTTTAAACATCTACTTATATATATATACACCGTAATAACTAAAAAAAACATATTTAATCATTCAGTGTCATTATTCTAAACATGTTTTATTTTAATATACACTTCAAATAAAAAAATAAAACTCAAAATTATTAGTTTTATTATATTATTATTATTATAAATTTAAATTTATATAATTAATACTATATCTAATTTTATATTTATTAATGGTGTTACAGGAACAAAAAGTGTGATAGTTAATCCACTATAAAGTGGAATTTATCCAAAGTAGAAAAAATATTTGAGAAAACAAATGATGTTAATGCAATATGTGGTGTCGGCATGAGCATAATGTAAGGACGCGTGGAATACAAGTGCAGCCATGGCAATCCTATCCCATAAGAAACAATGACAGTTGACATGTAGATTGTATTGGTGAATGCAATAAAACTCTGTAAGTAATTCCAACCCCAATACAACTACACCATTTCAACACCCTCAAAGGAATAAAGATTTGAAATTGCGATTCAGCGATAAAGAGAGTTAATCAATACACTGAATGTACAAGATTTGATCTCTGACTTCGTAACAACGCTAAGAGAGGCATACAGATCTAAATTTGTTGATTCGTCAGTTCTAACGGAGACTTTCTGCCTATAACTCGTAGACCAATTCGATCATTTGCGTAAAATTTCTCTCAAAGAACAGAAATAAGGACTTGTCTCAAGAATCTTCAAGTAAAACAGTGAAATCTTGTATACTTCAGCATGCAATAAAATGCATCATGTACGGATGAAGACTATTTGAGAAAAAATTTAGAAAAGGAGAGTCGATTAATCCATGAATAACAGAGAGCCTTGAAGAGATCTAGCAAATTAGAAGGTCAAAGTCTGTATGCCTCTTTAGTACCGCTACAGAGTTAAGTATCAAAACTCGCACTCTCAGTGTGCTAGTTAACTCGTTTACTGCTGAAATCACGGGCACGTACAAAGATTATGAACAGATTACTCATCCATATTTGCAAATACGACATGGAGCAATATTTGTTACCATGTTAAGATTATGAACACATTCATTGTACTTTAATTTTCATTAATAATAATAATAATAATAATAATAATAATAATAATAATAATAATAATAATTCAATACATTATACATATAAAATTGATAACAGTAATACCCAAACAAATTAAATGGCTTCTATCGATGTAATAAAAATCAGATCGAATCAGTCGATGATCTGGTAAATTGGACCGATTTTAACATTGAAAAAAATAAAATAACTTAAAAAAAAATAAATAATTTTATACATTTATATTATTTTTAAATTATCAGTTAGATTAATGAACCAACCTCCCTGTTTCTTTTCTAATTTAATCACTGGTCTAATTCTGATAACACTGAATTTCTAAGATAGTAATCACTTTATAATACAACACTATGTGGGGGCAATTGGAGATAGAGTTATTGTAAGGACAATCTGAATTATTGAAATTCTCTTTCACAAAATCAATTTCATTATCAATCCAACCATGAAATATAGTGGAGATTTGCTTTCTTTTCTAAGCAACATTTTCCTCATAAAAATTGACAACTATGACCCTACAAGAAAAATGTGTAACAAATATTAAAGACCTATTTCCAATCAATTTTGATGAAAAATATAAAATTTCAACTAATTTTGTCGAAAATAATAGTACAATTCTTGTAAAAAAAATACAATTTTAGTGCCAAAAAATTTCAATCATAGATCGTCGAATTTCGCTAGAAATATTTTTTCAACTAAAATTGTCGAAAAATAGTGTTTCTGGAATTGAAATTTTTTTTATAAAATATGACGAAATGCGCCGTTAATTTTTGTCAAAAATATTTAATAACTAATTTCTTACTGTTTTGACCAAATTTGGAGTCCATCTCCAACCACAAGATAAAAAAAAAGTTAATACTAAAATGAATAATTTAAAAAAAAATTTCAAATTACCAACACCATTTTAAAATTAACCAAATATTTTTAAAACTTTACATTACAAACTTAATTATTTTTCCAAAATTATATTACATTATTTTATATCATATTAATATATTAGTTTATAACATATTAATATTGAAGAGTAATATAATTTTTATACTATAACTACAAAACTTAGTTAATTTTAAATAAATTTAAATAATATAAATTTAATGTAAGTATATAATTTTCATATGTTAGTTTAATTTACAGTCCTGTTATCTTTTTGACGTGCCATTTATTTTAAAAAAGATTTATTTTAATGACTATATTATTCTTGATTGATAATTTAAATTTTACTGGTACCTAAAATGTTAAAACAACGAACGAGTCTAATTATTTTTGTAATTTATAATTGATGGATCTATATTTTGTTAGTGATTTTATTTTTTTATCAAGACTAGTTAAAACTTCTGCATTTAATTTTATTTATTGAAGAATGAAGATATCTGGCATATGAGTGTGTGACATAATTGCATGGGAAGTGGACTTAGAGAAGAAAGCTTCATATAATCCAAATCCCATGATTGGAAGAGACTGTTCCCATATTAGCCTAACATCATCCTCTTTGTGCCATTTTCACAAGTTTTTCTTCTTGCTTAGTGGGTGAAAGTGATGTGTTATCTCTCTTTGTTTGTTCGAGAATTATTATGAAACCCCACTCTTCCAACACTTGAGATTTCTGCTCCAACTACCCTTTAACTTTGATTAATTAGCTTTTTATTCGGATTGTATCTTATACTTAAGAAATAGAAAATTTATAACTGTTATAGGTTGTATAATACGTGCATACTAAGTAATAAAGGCATATGCATGCATTTAACAAAATCGGTCGAATACAACATTCTCATTGAAAAATCGTATAAATACAGTATGTTCTTTAAAGAACCGGTCAAATACAAAGTGTTCAACAAAGATACGATATATTCCACGTTCAAATATCAAATATTGAATTCAAATGTCAAAATCAAAGAAAAATCGTAATTAACATCACATGTATCTTCATTTGTCTATAAATAGACATCATGGCCTTCACTCAAGGTACACTCTAATATACTGTCGTTACTCTGCCAAAATTATCACTCTGTCTCCATTTTCTGACATAAGCATCAAAGTATAATCAGAAAATCAAACATTCAACTCTCTGATTTGTATTTTTTTTGTAGGTTATTCAAAGAGCGACGATTAGTTTTCATTGTTGTTCTCATGCAACAACAATAATGATATAGATTTGTGCTTTATACAAGTAAATTTATTTTGTATTAGAGGACCCACATCCAATATCGTTCTAGTGCTAAAGTCCATGTGCTCGTATACACATGTATGAGCTTATGAACAATACAGATTGTAGACAGTCTAATACAAAATTGATTGGCTTATATAAGGCTCACAACACACATCATTATAACCCACTAAATACTCTTTACTTTTCAAATGTGGGGCACATTTTCAACATTTTCTCTCAATTGTAACTCGATCATACCCATTGTCTATCATTATTAGATCGATTACTACTGGGATTGAGTTAATTGTATATATATATTTTTTTTAATTTTTATTTGCAAATTAGTAACCATTTAAGATTTTTTTTGCATTCTTACTTGTTAAATTACAAATATACCTCAGTTCTGAATAGATAAAGTTGATATACACTTTATATCAAGTTGATATTTAGCTTCAAATGATAAAAAAAATTATACAAGTTAATCTTTAAAAAAATTATAAACAAAAATAACAATTTAGTATATATTAAATTTAGAAGTTTGTATTAAATTTAAATTTATAAAAATATATATAAATTTAAACATAAACATGTTTAAATCTGTATATAAAATTTACATAAAGTTTATATGAAATATATATTAAATTTATATCTACAAAAGTTAATTCCGTACAAAGTGCAATTAAAAGATAAAAATTACTATTTTACAAAAATTTTTAAGCCTTCTATTTTATGTAAATAAAAAAAAGTAATGTACTATGAAATTAATCCGAAGGGATTTCATGAAGGGCCGAAGATCCATTGTCATTTGGCTAGATGACTCTGATACCATGTTAAAGTTCATGGGCACGTACAGATATGTGTAAGCTTATAAACAATACAGATTGTAATCCCTCTTATACAAAACCAATTGGGTTGATTGCATATATATCTTCATTTTAAACAATCCATATCATTATAACTCACTCAATACTCTTCTATTTTTCAAATATCAAACATTCTCAACACATAGACCCACACACATATATACGGACTCACACACGTATATACAGACTCATATAATACATAATCCAAATTGTCAATCGTAAATATATATTGTTAACGTATCTCATTGAGTTGAAACATATATACATATTGATATATTATTAATATAAAAAACCAACCTCAAAGTAGAAGTATTTAGTTGACCATTATTTTTATTCATTCGAAGATCAACTCCTCTTTAACCAAATCTTGGTTCTACCATTGCATGAACATATATATATAAATTGTTGAGATAACTATTCAAGTCCTAGTTTAAATAGGAATGAGAGTAAGTATTTCATATTTATTGAGATTGAGATTGTATTGGGTCTTCCTCTTATAAATATGCTCTAACTTTTAGTGGCTAGGTGGGTCAAACACCTCAGGTCATTAACTAGTAAGGTATAACTCGAATTCAAATATTTTGTGTTAGAGAAAATTTTTATAATTTTTCCGTCCAAAAACTATAATAATTGTGAGAGGATTTTTTAGAGTTTTTTTGTTCAAAAACCGTAGTCTTTTGTGAGAGTTTTTATAGTTTTGTCTGTTCAAAAAATTGTAATCGTTGTAAGAGGGTTTCTATAATTTTGTCCCTCTAAAAATAGAGATCATGAATGTAGGTCTATTGTTGTGCGACCGAACCACGTTAAAAATTTTTGTATGTTTTTTTCTTTATTTTTATTGTTGTGAAAATTTTTATGAGATTTGAGTCATAACGTAAATTGATGTTTTGGCAATCTTATTCAACTATTTCGATAATACTTTACTTACGATGATTAAACTTCTCTGATAACGAATAGTACCAACAATTCTCCTATCTTTTTTTTTTTGTTCAAGCTCCGGTATTCTCGACCCACTGGGCCGAGACTAATCCGGTTCGGGAAGGAGTTGGGGTTTAAGGTTCATTTCCCTTCAAATCGACGTTGCGGGAGATCGAACCGTAGTCTGCCCTACCAAGTTCAGCCTCCATTACCACTGAACCAAGAGGTCGTAAGTAACAATTCTCCTATCTAAACTACTTCTCATACCACCTTTTCGCTTTGTGTTAAATTAAGCTTGCCAAATACTTGGCATATGGAGACTCAATTTCTCGCCTTGTTAAACTATTAAAATCTTCATAGTTTTGTTGAAATCATACTATTAAACCTAACAAATCATTCTGTATTTGTGCCCTAATTAGAAAATGTGGAGAAAAACTACTGTGTGGATAGAAAGACACCAAGTTTAAGAACTCACAAATAAATAGGTTTAGCTCACATCCAATATTATCATAACTGAATCGGTGATATAATTTAAAAAAAAAAATTTGATAGTTGGTTCACCGGTTTAATACTGGTTCACTTACAAAACTATTTGAATAGTAAGAAGCCGATATTGTGATTTATTAACTAATTTGATCCGATTTTTATAACACTCCTTATATCAAACATTCTAACTAGGGCACTCACGGGTTTCGATCCCCCGCATCTCCATCTTTCTCTTGTCGTGGTGAGGTTGTTAGTAGTGGGAAGTGTCATGAAATCCATGTGAGAATTCCCATGGAAAGCCCATACAAAGACCTGCATCTACGGCTTTGGTTCCTTCCACTACACAGCCAACTCAATATAATCTCTCATGCCATCTCCCTTTCTTGCTTTTTACCAACGATGGAATCAATGGTGGCACTTAAATGTTCATGTCAAAGTTGCATATTCTTGTATTTTCACAGGTTGCATGCACGTGTTCTAGTGGTTTGAAGTCATGTTTTAGCATGAAGGGTTGGGGTTTATGGTATATTTACATTGAAATAGTTTCACATAAGGGGTAGAAATTTGTAGCCTGATGTAATTGAGATCGTTTTTGCTTAGACTTGATTCTAAAAGGAAAGCTAGCAGACGTTTATCATGTAGCTAAATTAGTCATTCACAAATAATTGAACATTCATGAACGTACTTCCTAAAAACAATCATAAACATCACTCTTACCCATATAAACATCAAGAATTGATACCCAAAACACTACCAGAAAGCAACAATGGCTCTCAGTCTGAACTATATCGATCTATCAATTTGTTTTTTCAGTGTTCTTCATTAATATCTCGGACTCCATAGCATCAAACTCATTCAAGCCTAAAGAACTACTCCGTCTAGCGACAAAAGATTCTGCAACTCTCCAATGTAACTCAAATGGTACTTTGTTTCTATTTCTTGATAATTCAGTTCAGAAACAAGTAATATTGATGAGTTGGTATAGATGTAATGATTAGGGATGACAATTGACCCAAAACTTCTGAGGAATTCGTTCTCTGTCCTCGTTTTGACCATGGAATCCCTAGTTTGATCAGGTATGGGGACGAGGACGGAATTGCCCGATTGAAAAAATTGGGGACGGGGCGGGATGGTGTCCCCTCCATTCTCGCAGGGAACCCCGTCCCCGTCGGGGTCCTCAACGGGGAATTCTCATTCCCTTCAGGTGATACCTGTATCCATACCCGTTAATATATATTCATTACATATTTATATTACATATATGTTATCATTATTATTATTATATAATTAATTTTTAAAAATATTGTATTCTAATGATTAAAATTTAAATTATATATATATATTATTTATAATTTTTTTTAAAAAATTAACTTTTAGTATTAAAACGGGTACAGAGATCCCGATACCGAAAGAGACGAGAATGGTATCCTAAATAGCATCCACGACGGGGACAGGGGAGGAAGATGAGTTTGATTTTTAAATTTTTGAAACGAGAACGGGAACGGAGAAAGGAGTCTCCGAAGATCCTATAAGGGTTGTGTTAGTTTCAAATTTTCTCTTCACTTGTACCAATTTTCACTACAAGAAAAGAGTGGATTTAGTGACGGAATTTTAGTGACGAACTAAATTCCGTTGCTAATTATGAAGCTTTAGTCATGGAAAAAATGTCCTCCTCCAACATCATTTTGTGACGGATTTAGTGACGAACTTTATGTCCAACTCAATAGTTGTAACAGAATGGAAGGGATTTGTCACAAAATATCCGTATCCAACCTAAATTTGTGATGGATTTAGTGACAATATTTATATTCATCTCAACGATTGTGACAAAATGAATTTTTTGTGACTAGATTTAGTGATGAAAAGTTATATACGTGACAAATATACTTATAGATCAGTCATGTTTGTCACTGTATTAGTGACGGAATTAACCGCGATCGCAAATATTATGACGGACTTAAGTTGTCGTGACTAAATTAGTGACAAATGAGTCATATGCGTCACTAAACTTGTGACGAATTTAAAGTTTGTCTTAAATATTATGACGGAGGGGTGTTTCCATGACTAAATAAAGTGACGAATGATAATACTGTGACTAAATTAGGGACGGATGAGTCACAGACGTAACTAAATTTGTGACAGATTTAAAGTTTGTCTAAAATTTTCTAACAGAATGACGTTTCCGTGACCAAATATAGAGACGGATGATAATGTCGTGGTTGAATTAGTGACGAAATGAGTCACAGACGCCGTTAAATTTGTGACAAATTTAAAGTTCGTCTCATATTTTATAACAGAAGGATGTTTCGGCGACTAAATAATGGTGACAGATGATAATGTCGTGGCTAAATTAGTGACAGTTACTAATCATAAAAAAAAAGAAAAAAAAGAAAATAATAATCAATAAAATGAATTAAGAGTAGTAGTATATCATATGAAATTATGTAACCTCTCCTTTAATTTTACAAAAATTCAATATATATATATATATCTCAAATTGTTTTTTGTTGCATAATCGAATCCAAATACCCACAAAAATCTTTTCCTTAAATTACTCCTCAATTATCGAAACACACTCTCTTTGTTACTTCCCACTTACCATTTACACTAACCCACTCCCCAATCACATAAACCCTCTTTTTGCCCAAACAGACGCCATCCACCTACTCCACGCTTTTTTCTTCTCCTCTCACTCAGTTCCTATTTTTCCCTTCTCTCTACATCTCTACGTCAAACCTACTCCCCTCTCCCATTTTGTTTTTCTTTTCCTTTTGCACGGTTTATCACTGCCTTTGTTTCTCACACAGTTCTCACTTCTACGACGCCATCAACACATTCCCCTCTTCTCCGTCATTTAATTTAATTACTGCTTAGGATTCGGGCGAGAGTTGTTGATTAATTGATGTTGGATTTTGTTAATTATGGATTAGATCGTTTAGGTGAAGTTAAATGGGGTTGTTATTGATTTTGGTGGGTTTGGAAGATTGGAGGTCTAATCTGTTGTGCTGGTTTTTGATTTTCGATGGTCTTTATTACTAGTTGTTCTTTTCGTTCATGGTTGTTTGACGATTGTTTGCCTGCTTGTTTGTGTTTCTAAGTTGTGGGATAGTTCTTCATGTTAGTTCCTGAGTTGTAATTGTTTTTATAAAATTTATATTCATGAATAAATTTTATCAAATTAATTGAAAATGTTTTTCATTAAAATGTAATTCTGACACTATTTAATGACAGAAAATATAGTAACTAGTTTAACAACATAAGTTTTAGTAACTAAATTTGACACTATTTAATGACAAAAAATATAGTAATTAATTTCGTCACAAATTTAAAGACCAAAATAATGGTTATTAAAATTATCACTAATTTAATGACAAAAATTTCTGGCTAAATAGTGACAAAATTAGAAACGAATGATAATCTGTTACAAATTAGTTACGGAAGTCATCACTAATTTGAATTAGGATCGGCTTTCACTGCAACGGCCTAATTCTGTCATTAATTCTGTAAATACTAAAATTTAGTGACGGAAAATCAGTATTAGTCACGAAAAAATGACCGTTGATAATAAAACATTTTTTTAGTGAGATTAAAGAGATAATAAGTCTAAATACGAAGGGTATTTTATAGGCTCAGCCAATAACAACATAATCTTTATATTTCCCATGAGCTATGGACACATTTGATGAACCTTAACCCCCAACTCCTTTCTGAACCGGATTAATCTCGGCCCAGTAGATCGAAGATACCGGAGCTTGATAAAAAAAATAAAGAGTAGAATATATATATGATAATAAGTTCAATATGATTAGTGTTTAGTGATGATGGCCTTTGAGATAGGTAAAGAAAGAGATTAGTGTGGGTCAAGATCAGCCATGTCCTTTGGACAACCATGAAATGTTTTATGAAGTTGAAGAGAATATAGATGTATATTGGCAGTCATTTTACTAAACGAATCGTGGGAGTGTATGGTAGGGTTGCTCATTATTCTAATGGATTTATCCCACTGCACCTGCTCCCACATAATAGTAATAACACATGTTCAATTTAATTTTGTCACCTTCTCAATCCATCAAGATCTGAGAGTTTAAGAGAGATCTATCACCGAGTGTTGGTGTAGCAGAAAAAAATACCAGACGAAAGAGATATAAATGTGTCTGACACCATATCTTTACCTAAAACTTTAAGACATTGGTTCGTGGGTCAACACTACTTTTCAACGTGAGATTCTCACTTGTTTCAAAAAAATTATTTTGGTTTAGGTGCATTTTTTTCATTTTATGCTTTTTAAACTTCATGTCTATTAATATTTTTTTAATTTAAAATCAATGTTATTTAATATAAATATTAATTATTTCTTGATAAATATTTTTATTTACATATGAGCTTCTTAATCTAAAAAATCCGAACAATGCACATAATGATTGATGAGAATAAGATGCGAGCCATACATAATCCTATCAAGTGTAAATTAAATATTTAAAAACCCTCAGTTACAACTTAATAGGAGTTTGCCTTCAATATAAAACATAACTTTTCTACAAATATCTATTTTTTGCCTTTAATATAAAACATAATTTTTCTACAAATATCTATTTCTTTTTCCTATCATGAATTAGATTCTCTAACTCTTGGTCGTTGAAATTAACTTAAGTAAGAATGAGTTATTGAAGTTATTGATAATGCAATTTGTACTAATGTTTTGTTGGTTATTAATATGACACCACTATGAGCATTAAGTGTCCACAATGACTTAACATGGAGACAAAAGGGGAATGAACCTTAATCTCTAACTCCTTCCCGAATTGGATTAGTCTCAGCTCAATGGGTCGAGGATACCGGAGCTTGACAAAAAAAAATGGAGACAAAAGAATCATATAGAAAAGTCTATATAAAGAATAAAAAAAAAGTTTTATTCTCTCTCTTGAACTCTTTCATTAAGTTGGAAGTTATAGAAATTTAGAGAAAATTTATGTACTTTAAAAAATTAAAACTTTTTTTGTAATTTTCTCTTCCACTAAAGTACATTCGGTAAAGAGATAAATTAAGCTTGTACTCCAGATATTTTAAATATACTCATGGGAAAGATAACCTGAACAATCCCGTAGAAAGAAGAAGTGGATCTAACTCTTGGTCTAATTTTATTTTCGCTGCACTTAAGAACAAATAAGTCGAGTTCTTCCTGTTAATTATACTGCATATGTATTTATTTACATAGATCATTATTGGTATCAGAGGCAGGTTTAAGTTTTGAATTTTTAGAAATGTTTAAAAATAGTCATCTTTTTTAACTGAGAATTATACTGATGTGATTAGTATTTAGTTTAATCATATTGTTGATTAAATTGCTTTGTAAATTTATATTGGAATACTGTTAAAATTGTTAAAAAATATTCGGATTTTGAAAAAGAAAATTACACCATTGGAATTAGCACAAAAAATAAGTCGAATTTTAATATATAATAACTAAAAATATTACTTTGAACATGTTCCTAAAGTTAAGTAAAGTAGCAAAATGTCAGGGTTGTGATAATCTATCCTTCTCAAAACAAGCATTGATCTCGGGGCTTGAAATTAGAAAAAAGAGTTTGTATGTTCATGCAATCTTTACAAGTTGCTTCAGTCATGTCCTCTTAATCATAACCCGCATAAACACTGACAAAAAATAATAACTAACAACACCTACAAACAACTTCAACAATAGGTAAAACCTGTAACACATAAAACAACAAGAAGTAATAAAAACACACATGAATAGGAGAATTACTTGCCTCCTATCATGACCACACCAAGATATAATTATTGGTAGAGAAAAGGTGAAAATAGAGGGTTGAGACAGAAAAGAAGTAGAAAAAAAATAGAAGAAATAGAGGAGAGTGATCGAAAAGATAGAGATTAGAGAGAATTAAGAAAGAGAATAGAGGGAGAGATAGAATTGAAGGAGGAGAATAATTTGAGAGAGGAAAGTAGAGAAAAGAAAAGGAAGAAGGAGATTAAGAGAGAATTAAGATTAGAAGAGGGAAGAAAGTAGAGAAAGAAGAGAGTGTTTTTTTTTGTTACAAAATTTTAGGAAAGGTGTTAGGCTAGCCCACGAACCAAGGGCAAGGGGTCTTAGAGAAATCTGGCGAGCCAACAGGTTAGAGTCTATATGTCTCTCCTAGCGCCGCTACGGAGCCAGGGATTGAATCCCGCACCCTCAGTGTGCTGGTTGATCCCCTTAACTGCTGCACCCACGGACGAAGGGTAGAAAGAAGAGAATGTGCAGAGGGAAGAAAATATAAGAAGAGAAGAGGAAGAAGAGAAGAAAGGAAGAAATAAAAGTTGGGTTCATAGTGTTAGGAAAAGGAAAGGAGAGAAGTGTGGTGCCAATTTGAAGAAGAGAACAAAAGGATAGGTTTGACATTGAGTTCCTTTTTCTGTCATTGATGAATGTAGAAAGAGCTCTAATACTAAAACGTCCTAAACTTATTATCATATTAATCATATATTATACGTTCCGGCAAACTACTTTGAACATATATTCAAAACTTTTCACTTTCAATCGCACTTTCTATTAACTAATCAAATCATACCATCATATTTTCTCAAATATTTCTTTATCTTATATAAACAGTCTACAGCTCGATACAATATATATATATAACTGGAACACGGATCGTGTTAATCAACACACTCATGGACTCAGTCTTGTGTCGATCTAATACACCCTTTATTCCGTACAACACAAAGCCTATAACATTTAAGTACAGTTTGGGTATATCTGTTTTAACCTGAAATCAGGGACGGAACCAGGAAAAAAACAAGGGGGGCGAAAATAATGGTTTAACAACCACATCAATTCGATTAATACTGAATATTGTGACATAGTACATGACTAAATGTTAATACATAATACATGACTAACTTTTGCTACTAGAACTAAGACGAGAAAGCTGATTTCTCCGATTATCCATTTTCTGAAACCGTTGTAAAATTGTCTCATCTTCAATACTAATGAAAATCTCTTTCTCAATATAAACAACTAGACAATCATTCATCCATTCATCTCCCATTTTGT
>CANYCX012956384.1:0-10332 GCA_948193385.1 Breynia disticha f. nivosa
TTCTTTGGGGACGCACCTCTGAGTCCTATAAAGTGCATTTGGTAAACTGGGAAACGTTATGCGAAAAGAAATTGGAAGGGGGCCTCGGTCTCAAATCAGCGGCTACTGTTAATGCTGCTTTTTTGGCCAAACTATGTTGGAAACTTCATGAAAATCCAAATGCACTTTGGAGCCGCGTACTGTGGAGTAAGTATTGCAAAGGTAGATCTCTCGCCTTCTCGGACTCAAGACGAACTAACTTATCTCCTACTTGGCGCAGCATCCTCACGGTTCTTCCCTTAGTGTTACAAGCCACTTCTTGGTCTATTGGGAATGGCCTATCCACCAAGTTTTGGAAAGATGATTGGGTCGAAGGGTTGGGTCCTCTGTTAGAGCAGGTGCAACACCCGAACCTAATCTCAGATCCCAACATATCAGTAGCGGCTATGTTCAGATCTAATTTACAGGAAGCAGCGCGTTTGCTTCCTCTGAATACCTTTAATCGTGTCCTAGGTATTCACGCACCTTGTTCGAATGGCCCAGAAGATTGTCGGATATGGAAGTATTCTGAATCAGGGAAGTTTTCAATTGCATCTGCAATTGATTGTTATTTAGGGAGATTGTCTCACGGGTCTCTGCCATCACAAATGAATTGGGAGAGAGTTTGGAAATGGAAAGGCCCTCCACGAGTTCGCACGTTCCTTTGGCTAGCAATAAGAGACAGGCTATTAACCAATTCTCAAAGGTTTTCCAGAAAAATCTCTTCTTCGCCTACCTGCCCGTTGTGCGGTTCTTGCGTGGAATCCAACCTCCATGCTCTAAGAGATTGTTGTCGAATTAAGGCGATCTGGTCCTCTTTTCTTCCTCCAGAATTGCGAGACAACTTCTTTAATCAGAATCTGGATGGATGGATGATTAGCAATCTGTCCCGTGAAGATTTGAAGTTCAAGAATTTGAGTTGGACTTTATTATTTGGGATTTTTTTATACCAACTATGGGAGGCTCGTAACTTATTTGTGTTTGAATAGAAAAACTTGCATCCTGGTATAGTAACCAAAGGTCTTAATTGGGCCTCCAATTTTATTCAGGCTTGCAATGCCATCGACAGGTTCTCCCCTAGCAAAGGAAGAACAGATTCTAACTTGGTTTATTGGAGGAGACCCCCTCTAGGATGGATGAAATTGAATGTAGATGGGGCTGTAAGTAATCTGCACCATGGCTGTTCTGCAGGAGGGTTGTTACGAGATCATAATGGTTTTGCCATAGCTTGTTTTCAAGTGAGTCTGGGTTATTGTTCCCCATTATTTACTGAGTTGTGGGCTATTCTCTATGGACTGAAATGGATTATTAGCCAAGGTGCCAGTAAAGTTATCGTGGAATCTGACTCTCAATTGGCGCTTTCAATCATACTGAATTCAAAGCAATGGTCAGGTCGCAACAAAGCGCTTATATGGGAGATTCAGTTATGTCTCCAGCAGATTAAGGACATCCAATGCATCCATGTATTCAGAGAAGCCAATGCCGCAGCTCATTGGTTAGCAATGCGTACGGCTCATCAACCTTCCTTCACTTTCCAAGTGCTTGATCAACTACATCCAGAGTTGTTACAGATTTTATATTATGATAGTATCGGTTGTTTTTATAGTCCTACATGTAATTGTGAAATTATTGTAGAGGTCTCTACACCTCATTTTCCTTTGGTAATGAATGAAGCCAACCCGATCTATTATCGAGGGGCCAGCCTAGCTGAGTCGTTGGTAATAGAGCGCCCTATGAACTTGAAACCAGCTTAGCTGGGTTGGGATAATTAGGGGAAGGTCTATTCAAAAAAAAAAGCAGCCACCTAAATATTTCAGCTGCAAAACAACACGCGGCGAATATTCATTTTTCTGTCTTGTGAGAAGGAAAGTAAAGCTGTCGTTTTAACAACTCATTGAAATAGTTTATTGTTTTCTTGTTGAATGAACCACAAAACCTCTGGTGTTGATTAGCTCAGTCCGTCCCATATCTTGCTCCCTCCATCCATACTCTTCTTTTGTTTCTGTGTAATTCTTTTGGACCAAAATACACTTCAGAACTCTCAACTCACCGTTTCCCCTGTGGATGTTAGTTTTTTAGCTCTCTGAATTAGTTTTACTTTCTGGGAAATTCGCCATTTAAGCGAATTTTAATAAATTTTGATTTTCTCATTTTTGTGTGTTTTGCAGAGTCGGGTTGTTCTAGGGTTTTGATAACTATAAGAAATGTCAGTGCTTTGAGCTGAGGTAAGCCAAATTGGGTCTTGATTTTGTGTAAACTACGATCCAGTTCTCAAAATTTTCAACTTTATATGGATACTTGCTTCTTTTTTTCTGATGTTGGTTTAGTTTTTTTT
Source organism: Breynia disticha f. nivosa (assembly GCA_948193385.1). Taxonomy (NCBI): domain Eukaryota; kingdom Viridiplantae; phylum Streptophyta; class Magnoliopsida; order Malpighiales; family Phyllanthaceae; genus Breynia; species Breynia disticha. The sequence goes on from CANYCX012956384.1 coordinate 2,354, forward strand.
TGTTTTCTAATGTTTGATGTGTTGTTACACAATTCAAGTCAATACGTGAAGTGGTTTTTACTTGGTTTTCAATTGTGTGGAGTTTTAATTTGAACTGTGAATAAAGGGTTTTGCTTGATCTGAGGTTTTTTGCTCCTCTGGCATGCATAGTCATGGTAATTTTTGTTTGCTTGTTTCATATTGAAAGCAGATGGTTGGTAGAAGTTAGAAGTATTCAAATGGTTAGTGATGGTAAATGTGGAAATTTCTGTGATTTATTAGATTGGTCTAAAGTTTTTGTCTGCCCAAAAAGGAGAACCACAAAAAAGAATCAATTAAACAAAAAAATGTAATTATTTTTTTTTTTGCTAAAATGGAAATATTGTGTGAATGTTAGCGATTTTCAAAAATTTTTTTGTTCATATGACATGTGATTTGGTTAGCTTGTCTTCTTGTACATGGTTGAACTTTCTGTTGCAAAATGTACCGATATGTTTAGCCAATGACGTTCTTTACAGTTTGTTTGACAAAATTATGAGTAAGATAAAGTTTATAAATTGAGGTAGAGTAGAGTGAGGTAAGGTTTTGTGTCAATTAAAATGTTGTGTTGTTTGGAAAGAAGATAAGGTAAAGGTTTGTAAAGTAATAAAGAGTAAAACTGCACTTATTTCCTCAACCCACCGGTTTGGAGGGTTAAAATTGAGGGGTTTTGGAGGTTTTTAAAAACCTCCAAAACACTTACCTTCCATTCAAAGACTGCACTTGGAATTTTAAATTGATTGGGAATAATCAATTGTTACGGGAATTGGCGTACATGAAATTTGATAGCTGACTTTATGCACTGAGTGGAATATTTTGTTTCCTATTAATTTAGGTCTTTACTGTTGGAATTCTTCCCTTTGATTTTCATTAGCAGAAACAGATGTGAATGGCACTCAGAATATGCAACCGTTTGTTCTAGTAGTTTCATGCCTAATGAATGGGATTATAAACATAGCACAACATCACAGCATCATGAATTTTTCAAGCATTACAACTATTGACTGTTATTTTTAATACTTTTTTTTTTCCCTTCCCTTACTTGTAAGTAGTTTACTTTCATCTTCTGCTTTGTTCATGCCTTAAATTTTTCACTATTAATGTACGTTGTTCATTTTAATGCATGGTATTGCTTCTGCTTTCTTAATGTCAAATTCACATAAAGAAGACTTTGATGTGAATGGTAGCATTCAATTCTTGGCTTAGTATTTCTACCTGTCTTTGGTAATAGGCAGAGAAAATGATGTTAACAAAGCAATATCGTTGCATACACTCTTCAAGCTGTCAATGTACAAAAGGGCATCTAAGTGAAGATGTGATCTTTCTAGTGTTTCAGCAGCTAAACTGGAACCCTCGATTTATTGCCATATTGTCATGCATATGCAAGTGGTTTGATGATCTTGCTAAGCGAGTGTTATGGAAGGAGTTTTGTCGAAAAAGGGCTCCTAAGATGATGCTTGATTTGCAATCTAGCGGAAGTCACAGTGTTGATGGGAATTGGAGAGCACTGGGAAAACTTCTTATTTATTGTTCAGGAAGTAGCAAGGGTGGTTTGTTTAGTGGCAATAACATATCTGGTCATTTTGTCCACAGGACTCGTTTTTCTAGAACTTCAGGAAAAAGTTTTCTTATGCCACAGTGCAGGTCGGATATTTTGTATGTGTCTGACCCTTGTGAACATCTTGATCAAGGGGAAGATGGAGATGTGGGATTTTTCCGAGGAGTTTTTAAGTCGTTTTCCATGTCGAAGGTTCGAAAGTTGCTGATTCAGAAGGGGGCTCCATTTCATCCTACTGAGGTGTGCCCGTATTGTAAGGCAAAGTTGTGGAGCATGCTGCAAGCCAAAATGATACCGGTTAGTGCAAGTGTAAGACTGGGAGCATATGAGGATTGCATTGAGTATTATGTGTGCCTCAATGGGCACATGCTTGGAAGTTGCACTCTGTTACCATTGTCGGATTCTGAAGATGCATTTGAGCTGGAGTGATTTTTGGAATATCTCAGGTATTCCAGCATATCTTTTCCCAAATTGATAATAATTAGAGCTTGTGTTTGAGGGAGATCAAGCAAAATGGAAACAAAAACAAGAAACCATGTACTAGTGTCAACTTTTTTCCATTCCCCAGTATGTTCCTACATATTACCAAGCATTTCATGAAAACAGAATTTTTGAGGTGTAGAGCTGTTCTAAATCTGAATATGGAGTCTGCCATTATAGCATGCTTCCTATAGTGTCTAGTCATTGCAATAACCAATTTTAAGCATTCTCATGTGGATTCATGTATATGCTCACATTGCAGTTGAGATCACGCCTTAGTGGCTGTGCATAAAAAGTCTCATATTGACTATCACCTGAACTTCTGTTGAAGCTGCAAAATTGTAGTTATCTTTCTGTTTGTATATCTGTGACATAATGTAGGGATATAGGTTTATCTAAATTAATTGGTAGAACTAAATCAAGTCTTACATATTTATGAAAAGTATCTTGTTGTGCAGTTCTTTGGTGGCAAATTTTTGTTCATCGGTTGTGAATATAACGAGTCTGGATCGATGGTGAAAATCATCCTGAAGCTGAATCACACATCACAAAATCCGTCCAAATGATGCTGCTATCTGGTGGTTTGTGTTAGAAGATGGTGAAATCTGATTACTATAGCTGACCATCTTGTTTTTCATTGTTTCGGGATCTTGTAATGCAGTGTGTACATTGTAATATGTATGCAACGCAGCCTCACATATTTATTTGGGTGGCAGATTGGTTTCTGCAATAATTCATACACATGTTCAGTTTTTTCCGACTATACTACTCATTGTATATGAATTTATTTCTTTAGTTTTCCACTCGAATGAATGAATATATTCGTCGCATGCCAAAGTCGAGCTGCAGAATTTTGCGAGTAGCTGGTCAGTTTCCATGGATTGCTGCCTCCAACCATCTTTTGAGATTTTAATTTTGGAGATAGTGGTGGGACCCGCACGGATTGATAGTGATATGTACTCAATAGTAATTGTTGATCTTTTAATATAATTTGTATAAAAGAACAAAATTTAGAGAGTGAGGGAGTAATCACTTTGATAGAGTAATAGAGTAACAATATGTGATTTTTGTTATCATTGATTTTCGTTTGAATTTTAACTTTTGTATTGAAAAGTCTAACGTATCTGACATTTTATCTCTCTTTGATAGTTGAGTTTGATGGGCTCTTTATTATCCTGTGCTTTCGATGTTTTTCGAGCTATTAAGTACAAATTTGTAGATAATAAACTATAACAGTAGTTCCTCACTTTTATATTTAAATTTTTTAAGTATAAGATTTTGTTGATGTAGATGTCTTCATATACTTTGGTTTGATATATTATGGGTAACTCATCTTAGATAAAAAAAACTTATGACATTTAGAAATTCTGTTTTAATTTATTGGGTTCAAACTGTAAAAAGATAAACAGAGAATTATTGTAAAAAGATAAACAGAGAATTATGTCAACTACCTACTTTTAAATATTAATGTGCATGAATGTTCACATATATTTACTTTTTTATTTAAATAGCTTTTCATAGTTCAAAAAGTGTATAAATGTCTGTTAATGGTTTTGATTCTTTAGAAATGTCAAAACTAATCAAGCTGTCAAGTTTTAGAAAACGTGTATAATTTTTCATTTTAATTAATGTTTTTTCTTCCTGTGGAACTAAATTTTAAAATCCATTTTCCCCGATAAACAGTATAAATAAAGAAAGAATATCGAAAATCAAATCTTTAAAATGAGGAGAGAGAAAATATATACACGCTCTTTATTAAATCAGCTGGGCCAACCTGTTTAGTTTTCAAAATAAAACACTAGCGTAAGCAAAATCGTTTGAAAAACATTCAAACTCAAGGTTGCATGTATATATACATATATGTACAACAAATGTACAAAACAAAATATGAGAAATCATCTCTGGAGCTAGACCTCAGACATAAGTCGTAGCTAAACTCTGATCACTGCTGTCTGTGTCCAAAAACTGCTACCTACGATTTGCACATTATTTAAACAAACACGGGGGTGAATATAAAACATACACAGTAAGTATTCTTAGTTTCAATTAGATAAAATGATGTGTAGGAAAAAACTGTAAATAAGCACGAGGATGTGCTTAACTCCTTTCTCCCTATGACACTAGACTATGCCAGTACAAACATAATCGTTCAATTCACACAGAATTCTAACCACACAGGTTTATTTTCTTAATTCAGCACACAACAACACTTAGATCGTACAAATCGATCAATATAGCACACAGCAACATTAAGATCACACAGATCAAATCAACATCAACACAGGATTGCACATAGCAATTACAAACCACACAGGCTCAATTATCCACACAGGAATGATTACACAAATCATATTTACATGAAATAATCATCCACATAGGATTAATCATATCGATCATACATATAGAAATGTAAATGTATGAAATGAAATGTTAATGCAAATCCACACAAGATTGTCCACCATAGCACACAGTAGTGGAAATCCTCTATCGCACACAGCAGAGAAATGACACACAGCAGAGAAATGACACACAACCTGAGCACATAACTTTGAGCATAAAGCTCGTAAATACGAACAACACACAGTAAGTCTAGGACAACACACAGCAATTCCTTATCCACACAGGATAATCCACACAGGAATATAGCCACACAGGCTCGTGTCACACAAATGCTTATGCAATATGTGAATGTATGAATGCCATTTGTATCATATCAGCACACAACATAGGAATGACATTCGTATTAGCACACAACATAGGAATGACATTCGTATCAACACACAACATAGGAATGACATTCGTATCAACACACAACACAAATATGACATTTGTTCATAGCACACACAGAGCATATCAAATACCATACTAAATCATATGTATCATGCTTTCCAGTATACCATTCTAAGCGCACAGTAATAGAACAAAGAAAACATATCAATATCTCACACAGAGAACATTCCACACAGGTATAAGATATCCATGACAAATCAACCAATTGTCAATCATATATCTATGTAAACAAACACATGTTTACTCACATTCAACTTTAAGTCATTCCTAAATCAATCATATATCCACCAAGGCATATATTTGTCAATCATATGTCAACTAGGACATATAGTCATAAACATATCATTTTCATTCATATTATTAATCAACAAGACAAGAAAACCAATTCAAGCCTTACATTAATCTTTCACTTTAAATCAACATCATATATTCATATTCAATCTACTAGAATAGATGAAATCAACTCCAAGTCAACCAACACATCTCATTTTCCATATGATTCATCTATATCAAGCAATCTCAATCACAACATTATATGCCAACTATATATATATATATATATATATATATATATAGCTTAATAATTCTACATTCTCCCTTAAGAATTAATTTTATGATCAAATTTAGTAAGCACATAATACTTACCTCGAATCTAAGAAAAATCAACACTCTAAACCCTGGCTCAAACTCCGCTCAACTTTTGTACAGATCCTCCTGTATAAAATTAATCGTATACAATTCATTAACTAATCATTCACACATTGATTCTTTAATTAGAATCATCAAAGCATCATTTATAAACCTTATGTCTTCCATTCCAATAACTTTCCTTAATAAACCTAATCTTCCTCTATTCCATCCATTCACTAATTCACATATCCTAAATCATTTTCATGGTCATATTCAAGCTTCTCACACTTAAACATAAGGATTTCCAGTAACAATTCAATCAAAATCCAAATCATAAGAGTTCAAACATAAACCTATCTAATTTCATAAAGCAACTACCAACCTTACTTTACCTTGTCAACTTGGTTGGATTTCTTGCAAGGATTTGTGTTTCTTCTTGCAAATTCACTTCCTACCTCAAGAACAAGACCTTTACACACTTTCTCAGCTCTCCCCTAATGTATTTCTCTGCAATTTGAATGAAGGTTCTTAAATATCAGTTGATACGTTCAAGCTTTATATTTCTTTTTTCAGAAAAGAACGCGTGGTGGATGGCAAAGTAGGCGTGGTCGTGCCCACTGCGCGTACTTCTCTGATTTTCAGCATTTCTCCTTTTTCTTTGGTTATTTCCTGTCAACCTTATAGCAACCTTCAATCAACCTTCATATACCTCAATTTAATCATTTATTTTTCATCATTTTAATAATTATTTCCACAAAATAAATTCTGGGATGTTACAATTCTCCCCCTCTTAGAAAATTTTGTCCCTAAAATTTAAACTAAATCAAATCTGAAGTAAAACCAATCTAGTCATCAATCAAAACAACTATTCTTAACATTCAATATTGGAATCATATCTAGAATCAAAACATACCTCAATGCTCTGATGTCGAGTCTGGAAACATATATGGATACTGCTGTCTCATATCTGATTGAACCTCCCAAGTCGCTTCTTTTGGTGAATGAAGACTCCACTTCAACAAAATCATCGGAATCTCACGATTCATCAATTGTCTGACCTTTCTGTGTAGAAACTCAACTGGCTCCTCCTCATAAGTCAGCTCCTCAAATATCTCTAACTCTGGAGCACTCAACACGTGGCTAGGATTAGATCGGTACCATCTTAACATCGAAACATGAAACACATCATGTAATCGGGATAACTCTACTGGTAACCTCAATCTATATACTAGTGGTCCCACTCTCTCGATAATCTCGTACGATCTGATATACCTAGGACTCAACTTTCCATATTTCCCAAATTGAATAACACCTCTCTAGGGTAAAACTCGCAAGAAAGCCCTATCACCAACTGCATACTCTATCTGTCGGTGATGTTGGTTATAGTAGCTCTTCTGAAAATCTTAAGCTGCTTGCATACATCTTTTCACAACATTCACTTTATCCAGGATTTGCTGAACATCCCAATAAACTGGACTCCTGCACCATCTCCCGTATAATGCCTCGTAAGGTGCCATCTTGATACTAGAATGATAAATGTTATTGTATGCAAACTCAACTAAAGGTAAATGATCGTCCCAAATACCTCCAAACTCCAGAATACATGCTCTCAGCATATCCTCAATTGTCTGAATCGTCCACTCCGACTGACCATCAGTCTGCAGATGGAAAGTTGTGCTAAACCTCAAACGAGTACTCATCGCATCCTTCAAACTCTTCCAGAATCGCAATGTAAACCTAGGATCACAATCAGACACAATCGAAGTAGGAACACCATGTAACCTGACAATCTCGACAACATATAAACCAGCAAACCACCTAACATATCCTCCTGTCGGATAGCTAAGACTTGAGCCGATTTCTCTAGTCTATCAACAATAACCCAGATAGCATCATGACTTCGAAACGTCCTTGGTAAACCAATAATAAAATCCATGGTGATTTTCTTCCACTTCCATTTAGAAATCTCAAGTGGTCTCAGTTTCCCGGCTGGTGCTTGATGTTATGCCTTAATTTACTGACAAAGAAGACATCTCGCAACAAATTTAGCTATATTCCTTTTCATATGTACCCACCAATACAACTATCTCATATCTCGGTACATCATAGTACTGCCAGGATGAACTGATAATGGTGAAGAATGTGCCTTTGTCATCAACTCATTCTTCAACTCTGAAATATCTAGAACACACAGTCTATCCCTGTAACATCCTAAAAATACGTATAATACAGTAAAAATACGTATAATACAGTAAAAATACGTATAAATACGTAAAAATACATATAATTTTTTTGCGAATTATTTTAATAAATAATTTGTTGAAGTATGTAAAATAATTATAAGTAATTTTTCGGAAAGGTTTAAGTCGATCGTGAGAATAAAACGATGACAAAACAAAATAATACAATTGGAGGGATTAAATAATTCTTAATAATTTCTCGCGTTCATGTAAATAAATATTTAATGAGAAATAAATAACGCGAAGATTTTGACAATTATATT
>CANYCX012957156.1:0-11316 GCA_948193385.1 Breynia disticha f. nivosa
TATATATATATATATATATATATATATATGTATATATTTAAGCATTTCCACCACACGCTTAGCTCTTCCTTCTCTTATCTTTCCTCTCCATTTTGGAAACCCTAAACTTCATCCTTCTCATCAATAACGTGTGTTAGAGAATTTCGGAAGGAGTTGAAAATCGAAATCTTGGTAAGCCTTCTACCTTGCTCTTGATTTACTCATTATTTTCCGTAACCCTAGTTTCCTGACCGCATATCTCTTAAGTTTAAGCTCTAATTTGAGCAAACTATAGTTCGTTGGGAAGCTTAGTAGGTATATTAACAAGTAGTAACCATTTTTGGAGTTAATTAGTGATTTGGAAGCCCGAAAACGTCAAAAGGAAACACTCCTTTGAAAGTGACGAAAATAGGGTTTCTTCAACAGAAGTTTCTTTTGTGTTTCATTACTTTAGTAAGTCTCTTTAGAATACATTGAGGGTAAAAAGAGTGTTAATTTATTTGGGTATTGAATATTGGAAAGGTATAAAGAAAAGAAAGGTTGATGATTAGGTTTTGTAAGGAGAAGAGTGAGGGTTAAGGTGTTCAACCTAGAAAGAATCGTAAATTTATACCTAGGGAAGTGAATAAAGACATTAATGATGGTTGGTGAAGGTTGGTGACAAATTAAAGTGGTGGTTAGGGAAGAGTATGTAAGGGAAAAGAAACGTAAAGACATGCTAGGAAATGCAACCATGCATAATTATAGCATTCGTAATATCTAGTAAGCTTTTATGCATGTTTGATTAATGTGTAATCTATTATTGATGATAGGAGATCAAAATCACAGCGAGGCAAGCTCTAAACTGAGTCGTTAGGCGTTTCTTCAAAGGTGAGCTATACGAGCGCAATCTTCCTTGATATGTGTGGTGTTTTGTTTATGTGAATTGTTTGGTTGGATGTTGTTGGATATAATTGAATTGTATGGAATGTTATAAGTATATATTATAATCAAATTGTGGGTTGAATTTGATGGATTGATTTAAGTAGATGATGGTTAATGTGCTTATGTGTGTTGGCTATGCTTGATGGATTATTGATTGTGTTAAGATTGTTTGTTGTTTGAACTCAACACCTGCTTATAAAGCATGGAATGATTGGATTGTGGATGCATGATTTGGTTGCATAAGTATGCACATGACATTCATGCATTTGGAGCTCTTAGGGAGCAAATAAAATGAAACAATGGGCTCTTTGTGAGCAACTAATTAAAAAGGCTCTTTGTGAGTAAAAGAAAGAAAGAGGGAGTGGTTATGGCTCTCGGTGAGCAAAATAATATTCGGGTAGTATATAAAACATGTTACACCGGGTACAAGTGGAAAAGCTCAAAACACCTGAGAGTGTACGAGTGTACCAAGCTATGCGCACTTTGTGTGCAAATTATGGCACTTTGTGTGCAAAAACATATATGGATCCAAAATCTTATAACCTATACTCCCAGCCGACGAGGCCCGTTTGCAAACGTCTAAATGAGGCACTAAGATGCCAATAAAGAAACAACATGAATATGGGATCATAGGTGATCATAATAAGAAATACATTGCATTATAGATTTCATGCATTCTCATTCATCATTAGATACATTCAGTTGATATGTGTGAGGTTGGATCATAGGTTAAACTTGTGAATTTATGTTTACCATATGTTAGGGAATGTTAAGGATGAATGAGATGTGGTGATTATATGTTTGATGGTTATGTATATGTGTATCATATGGTTGGTTATTCAAGTAAACATGGATAGAATGCTTAATTTTTGCTTATATATATGTTATAATTTGATATATTATGGGCATGAGTGATATGGTTGGCAAATTTGGCTAAGTAAGGAATAAATTTGCTAAGTCTGGAAAGGAGGGAATCAACCACGAATGTGGTTGGAATCAACCAGGAAAGTTTGGGTTGACTAACGCTCCAACCGTGTTCATGTCCCCGATGAACAAAATGTTCCAACCCTATCTGGATAGTTTTGTGGTGGTGTTCATTGACGATATTCTTATCTACTCAAAGAGTTAAGGTGAGCACGAGGGACATCTTCGGGTGGTGTTGCAAATATTGAGGGATAAACAGATGTATGCTAAATTCTCCAAGTGTGAATTCTTGCTGGAAGAGGTCGTATTTCTAGGCCATGTGATCACTAGACATGGTGTTCATCCAGATCCCTCGAAGATCAAAGCGGTAGAAGAGTGGAAAGCTCCGAAGAATGTGACTGAGATTTAGAGTTTTTAGGGTTAGTAGGCTATTATAGACGATTTATCTAGGATTTTTCAATTCTGGCAAGACCTCTGACCAGTTTATTAAAGAAGAATGTTAAATTTGAGTAGGGTGAGAAATGTCAAAGTTGTTTTGAAGAGATTAAGAAGAGGTTGACTGAAGCTCTGGTATTAACTCTGCCATCAGAGGATGGAGAGTGTGTTATACACTGATGCTTCTGGGATGGGGTTAGGTGGTGTATTAATGCAAAATGGAAAGGTGATCACATATACTTCTAGGCAGTTGAGGCCACATGAGTTGAATTATCCAACAACGATTTGGAACTTGCATCGATCATTCATGCTCTAAAAACTTGGAGGCATTATCTCTACGGAGAAACCTTTAAAATTTTCACTGACCATAAAAGCTTAAAATGTATAACCACCCAAAAGGAATTAAATCTCAGGCAAAGGAGGTGGATTGAGATGTTAAAAGATTATGACTATTCAATTGAATACCACCCTGGGAAGGCTAATGTTGTAGCCGATGCACTTAGTAGGAAATCCCAAATAAAGGGTGATGTCATTACATATAATGTAGAGTCATTGTTTGCGATGAGAGAGTTACGACTCGAACTCCAAGTGATTGAAGAAGGGTTGATAGTGAATACATCAGTGAGGCAAGCAATCCAAGATCAAATCAAGGAGAGGTAGATGGAAGATGAAAAATTGGTGTTTGCTAGGATGAAAATAGAAAGAGGAAGAAACACACCATATACACTTGATGAGAGAGGAGTTTTGTACTACAAAAATAGGTTGTGTGTGCCTAATTTTTCAGAACTAAAGGAGGAGATCCTACAAGAAGCACACTCTTCTCGATATTCAGTGCACCCGGGCAGCACCAAAATGTATCGGGATTTGAAACCACTGGATTGGTGGCAGGGCATGAAGAAAGGAGTCGCAGAAATTGTGGCAAAATGTATGAGTTGTCAGTAAATCAAAGCTGAACATCAAGCTCCAGCTAGGAAGCTTCATTCTTTAGCTATTCCATAGTGGAAATGGGAGCAAATAACAATGGATTTTGTTATTGGGTTGCTTAGAACTTTTTGGAATCATGATGCAGTGTGGGTGATAGTGGACAGATTGACTAAATCTGCACATTTTCTGGCGATTAAGCAGAAGGATTCTTTAGATAAGCTAGTCGAGAAATATGTGGCGGAGGTGGTTAGACTGCATGGAGTACCGATTTCGATTTTTTCTGACCGAGATCCTAGGTTTACTTCTCATTTCTGGGGCACTCTACAAAAAGCTATGGGCACAAGATTGAATTTTTGTACAACTTTTCACCCCCAGACTGATGGACAATCAGAAAGAACGATACAGACTCTGGAAAATATGATGAGAGCCTGTATTTTGGAGTTCAAAAGCAACTGGGATGAGCATTTGCCATTGATAGAGTTTGCGTACAATAATAGTTATCATTCCAGCATCGGAATGGCACCATACGAAGCTCTTTATGGCAGGAAGTGCAGAAGTCCAGTGTTTTGGGATGTGGAAGGACTGCGACAAATTGAAGGCCCTGAGTTATTGCAGTAAACAATGTAAAAGGTGCAAGTGATCAAGAAATGCATCAAGGCTGCTCAAGATCGACAGAAAAGCTATGTTGATCAACATCGTCAGGAAATTTCTTATGAAGTCGGTGAGAAGGTGTTTTCGAAAGTATCACCTTGGCGAGTAGTTTTGAGGTTTGGTAAAAGTGGAAAATTAAGTCCTCGATTTATTGGCCCTTTTGAAATCATAAAAAAGGTGGGACCCTTAGCTTATCAACTCCGACTACCAGACGAACTTTCTCGATTACATGATGTCTTTCATGTGAGTATGTTGAGGCGATACCAATCGAATCCAAGCCATGTAATTAAGGAACCTGAAGTAGAAATCTCGGAGGATCTGACATATACAGAAGAACCTGTTGAAATCCAGGATCGGATAATTCACAAACTAAGGAATAAAGATATCCCAATGGTCAAAGTGAAATGGAGTTTTCATTCTCCAAAGGAAGCGACTTGGGAGGTCGAAAAGGAAATGTGAAAACGTTATCCTCATTTGTTTCCAGATTCAGGTACGAATTTAAATTTTGAGTACGAAATTTTCTTAAGGGGGTAGAACTGTAACATCTAGAATTTTTCATTTAATTACAATTTAAATTTAGTACATAGGAAAACGCGAATAAATTTTTCGCGAATTATTAAAAATCATAATAGAAGGAAGGAGCGTAGTATATAATTTATGGAGGTATAAATTGGGCGAAAAGAAAGTCGGAATTATATGGACCGAGTAGAAAAGCTTACAAGGGTAAAATGGTCCAATTGCATAGCTCAAAATTAGAAAACATTACTACTAAAATAGAAAAATTAGAAAGTTATGTTTATAAAGAAAAAGAAATATCTTTAGATGAGCTTAATAATCAATGTGAAACATGTGAAACAACGCAAATAAGTACAAATAATTGTAATATAATAACTTTAAAATGTCGCCAAAGCAAGTTCTAAAACCTTATAAAGACAAAGACATGGCTATAAATTTACAAATGCCAAAGCATCTTACATTACCAAGTGGGATAAATATACCCATACTTTCTACAAATTATACACCAGGAAGTCGCTCAAATTCAGAAACAAATTCTCCTACAAAACATTTGGAAAGAGTTATTTCTCATACAAATACAAAGTTCTATACTTTTGGTACTACAAAATTACAAATTTGTACCAATCCAGAAACAAAATTCAAATACCATAGTAATCTTGATCTAACCAGTCAGGATGAATGTTTTCTTGATAATCTGTGGCACGTACACACTCATCCAAATGCCACTAGTTTTAAAACACAAGCCTTGAATGCCCTTGCAATATATATATATATATATATATAAGCATTTCCACCACACACTTAGCTCTTCCTTCTCTTATCTTTCCTCTCCATTTTGGAAACCTTAAACTTCATCCTTCTCATCAATAATGTGTGTTAGAGAATTCCGAAAGGAGTCAAAAATCGAAATCTTGGTAAGTCTTCTACCTTGCTCTTGATTTACTCGTTATTTTCCGTAACCCTAGTTTCCTGACCGCATATCTCTTAAGTTTAAGCTCCAATTTGAGCAAACTATAGTTCATTGGGAAGCTTAGTAGGTATATTAACTAGTAGTAACCATTTTTGGAGTTAATTAGTGATTTGGAAGCCCAAAAACGTCAAAAGGAAACACTCCTTTGAAAGTGACGAAAATAGGGTTTCTTCACCAGAAGTTTCTTTTGTGTTTCATTACTTTGGTAAGTGTCCTTAGAATCCATTGAGGGTAAAAAGAGTGTTAATTTATTTGGGTATTGAATATTGGAAAGGTATAAAGAAAAGAAAGGCTGATGATTAGGTTTTGTAAGGAGAAGAGTGAGGGTTAAGGTGTTTAACCTAGAAAGAATCGTAAATTTATACCTAGGGAAGTGGATAAAGACATTAATGACGGTTGGTGAAGGTTGGTGACAAATTAAAATGGTGGTTAGGGAAGAGTATGTGAGGGAAAAGAAAAGTAAATACATGCTAGGAAATGCAACCATGCATAATTATAACATTCGTAATATATAGTATGCTTTTATGCATATTTGATTAATGTGTAATCTATTATTGATGATAGGAGATCAAAATCACGGCGAGGGAGCTCTAAATCGAGCTGTTAGTCATTTTTTAAAGGTAATCTATACGAGCTCAATCTTCCTTGATATGTGTTGTGTTTTGTTTATGTGAATTGTTTGGTTGGATGTTGTTGGATATAATTGAATTGTATGGAATGTTATAAGTATATATTATAATCAAATTGTGGGTTGAATTTGATGGATTGATTTAAGTAGATGATGATTAATGTGTTTATGTGTGTTGGCTATACTTGATGGATTATTGATTGTGTTGAGATTGTTTGATGTTTGAACTCAACACCTGCTTGTAAAACATGGAATAATTGGATTGTGGATGCATGATTTGGTTGCATAAGTATGCACATGACATTCATACATTTGGAGCAAATAAAATGAAACAATGGGCTCTTTGTGAGCAACTAATTAAAAAGGCTCTTTGTGAGTAAAAGAAAGAAAGAGGGAGTGGTTATGGCTCTCGGTGAGCAAAATAATATTCAGGTAGTATATAAAACATGCTACACCGGACACGAGTTGAAAAGCTCGAAACACCTGAGAGTGTTCGAGTGTGCCAAGCTATGGGCACTTTGTGTGCAAATTATGGCACTTTGTGTGCAAGAACATATATGGATCCAAAATCTTATAACCTATACTCCCAGCCAACGAGGCCCGTTTGCAAACGTCTAAATGTGGCACTAAGATGCCAATAAAGAAACAACATGAATATGGGATCATAGGTGATCATAATAAGAAATGCATTGCATTATAGATTGCATGCATTCTCATTCATCATTGGATACATTTAGTTGATATGTGTGAGGTTGGATCATAGGTTAAACTTGTGAATGTATGTTTACCATATGTTAGGGAATGTTGAGGATGAATGAGATATGGTGATTATATGTTTGATGGTTATGTATATGTGTATCATATGGTTGGTTATTCAAGAAAACATGGATAGAATGCTTGATTTTTGCTTATATATATATGTTATAATTTGATATATTATAGGCATGAGTGATATGGTTGGCAAATTTGGCTAAGTAAGGAATAAATTTGCTAAGTTTGGAAAGCAGGGAATCAACCACGAACATGGTTGGGATTTTGAACTCCAATTTTGAGTAAAGCAATCAACCACAAATGTGGTTGTCATCAACCACGAACGTGATTGGATTTCTGGACTCAATAAGTTAGGGTTTTAAGGGTTTTGGCTAGGGTTTTGAAGGCACCACAAACATGGTCTATAAGAACCACGAACGTGATGGTGTTTTTGACCATCAAAGTTGTTGGAAGCGAAGCAACCACGAATGTGTTTAAATAGAACCACAAACGTGATTGTCTATTTGAGGGCCAAACACTTAAGATCTCATGTATTCATATTTGTTCATTTGTGTTCTACTTGGACTTATAAATGTTAAATTTGTTTCATATATGATCAAGAATTCATAAATAGAGATATTGTTTTCCATAACCTATTTTATTGGTTGACTAAATTTATGGACTTATGTTTGAATGAAATGAATCATAGTTACCATGCTTATGTGATATAGAAAGGTGTAAGTTGCATATGATTTAATCATTTGAATGGCTTGTGAATTGTTGAATTATCTTGTTGTTGAATGTTAAAAGAAGGTATCCATTTCGGTAGTATAGCATATTGAGTTTCACAACTCATGCGTTTTATGCCTGCCACGTTGGGCAGGGACTTGAGGAAGAAGATTTTGGACGAGAAGGTAAAGATTCAGTTGCTTGTTGCTGACTCATTTATAGGAACGTAAAGAACCAAGGTGGGTGCTGCACTCGGGCTTTACTAAATCATGTCTTGTAAAAATTGCATACTTACATTTTGTTAGGTTATTATTGAAATGGGATCCACTAGATTCCTTTTCTTTCATAACCATAACTGTTTTGTAACCTTGGTTATTTTGACAACCAATTGCCTTCTCAACTTATGTACCAATTGTTTATGTAAAGTGATATGTAAATTTTATAAATTGTAGTTTTAAATTATTTTCTTTTCAAATTTTTGATGTCCGAATCCGAATATCATCGGGAGAGAATCATTATATTACTAAAGATGGTAGTCGAATTTGGGGGTCACACAAATCTTTTTAACCTTTATGACTCTTTTATGTGCATGACAAGAATATGAATTATGCTCTATTTTCAAACATCTTTGACATTTAGGCACTTTAAAGTCAATTTTCACATGATTTTTTTCATTGACTAAGGGTTGTTCTCTTTCAAAATTTTCACACCCTAAGCCACATTTATACAAGGTATATCTTTGCATATTTAACATTTTCTCAAATTTTTCATTTCCATCAGTATATTTCTTTACAATATTATGCAATTCTACCTTAGCTTTATCTAATTGTACTTTCAATTTATCACATTCAAGAATACAATTGGTATGATCTATAGATTTATTTACAGAAACATGCAATTCGGTATTTTTACATTCTAACAATTTAATTTTTTTTCAACAATTTATTTTCTTTAATAGCATTTGGATAATTAGCATGCAATGATTCAAAAGCATCCAATAATTCATTATCTTCAAATAAATGATTTACCTCATTTTCTTCATCACTGGAATATGATTCAAATGTCATGAGAGCAAGATTATTTTCTTCTCTCCTTTCATCATCTTCCTCCTCATCGCTCCACGTAGTAATGTAAGCTTCCTTAGCTTTTCCTTTGTTCCGCTCGTGTGGTAGTTTATATGACGGTAACCTACAATACTTCTGATGATGATCAGTCCTTCCATAGTTGTAGCAAGTGTCATCCTTCTTGTTGTAGTTTGAGGAAGGATTTCGTTTGAAGTTTCCCTTCGGCTCCTTTTTTGGTTCTCTTCTTCTCCTTTCAAGAAGAGTTTTATACCTTCGCATATTTTTGGCGTACAGGGCAACTTCTTCATCTTCCTCCAGATCTGCATGCTCCTCCTCGCTTTCTTCCTAAGATGCCTTAAGAGTAATTCCTCTCTCCTTTTCCTTGCTCTTGGTTTTGAGTCCTCTGGATTTTAGAACTATCTAATAGTTCAGCAGCGATCCGACTAGAGCATCAAACTCTAGGTTATTGAGATCCTTGGACTCCATAATGGCCATCACTGTTGCATCCCATTCTCTAGGAAGAGAACGTAGTATCTTATTAACTCTATCACTCTCCTGGATTGGCTTTCCAAATGATGCTAATCCATTGGTAATCTTGGAAAATCTGTCCAGCATTATCGTGATGTTTTCTCCATCTTTCATGGTGAAGAGTTCGTAGTCGTGTAAGAGCATGTTGATCTTTGTCTCCTTAACTTGAGTAGTTCCTTCATGAGTTACCTCTAGCATCTTCCATATTTCTTTGGCATTCTTACAATACGCCACTCGGTTGAGATCCTTTGGATTCAATGCATAGTATAGAATCTGCATTGCTTTGGAGTTGGTTTGCTTGCCTATCCAATCTTCATCGATAAATTCGCTCTCTCTTTTGATTTCTCCAAGATGTGTTATTAGAACATTAAGACCAATAGAAATTACCTTCCATATCTTAATGCCTTGAGATTTGATGAAGATTATCATTCTCTTCTTCCACATCATATAGTTAGACCCATCAAAGAAAGGAGGTTTGTTTGTAGCGCACCTATAGTTTTTGCTTCCACTGATGTTCAATGCCATTGTTGATCGATTCCTCTTAAGATGTTAAGCCTTTGACAAGAGTAATCACTCTGATACCAATTGTAGGATTCAAGAGAAAGGGAGTTGAATCTTGAACCGAGCACTTTTCTTCGTTCTTGCAGAAATTAAGTGAAAATTTGAAAATAAGTGGAAAAGAAGAAGAAATAACACAACGATTTAGAGTGGTTCGGTACTGAATTACCTACTCCACTACCTTAGTAGTTGTACTAAGGATTTGCAACAACTCCACTATAGGATTTCTTTACAAAATCACTTTCTATCAAAGTGAGAACTTGTCTTACAACACTCTCTCTGTGCTTAACTCAAAATTCCAACTCTAAAATTCTGTAATCTGAAGTTCAGAAGACCTTCCTAACACTCACATATATCTTCTACAAAGCTTACAAATGATCACTCAAGAAATTGCATAAAAGATTGCAAAACACTCAAATTTGAATACAAGTATTGCTTAAGATGTTTTTGATATAGTGAGATACATTTCTAAAGGATTTGGGACGTATTTATAGCCTGCAGGAGTGTCTCTATATGTTCAAATTCAAATGTATCTGTTGTGACTCAAAAGTCAAATAGTTTGAAAAAACTGTCCAGACGTGTTAATGTACGTTAATCCTCTTCGTAACGTACGTTACTCAGATTAACGTATGTTTCCACTGAATTGACCCACGTTAATCTGGACTGTTTTCTTCTAGAATCCTTGATGAATAATGTACGTTACCATCCACACATTAACGTACGTTATTCTTTTACTGTTGATGTTTTCAACCTGAAAATCAATCTTTATCGCATTAAACAGTTTCATATTATCAAAACTAAGTCTGGGATTCTATGTTGATTACCCTTGATCCAACAATCTAACGCATCAAAGACATAATCCAACTTATTAAAACACAAAAACCCATATAACAAAACATCAAAATCATCAACTAAATTCAGAACAGAAAGTAAATGAGCAAGAAACATAAAGGAAAGCATGTAAATTATAAGCAGAAACCATCACGAGCCAATCTAAAGTAATACCCAAAATGAAACTGTAACACCCCGGAAATTTTTCGTCGATAAATACCGCTAAATTAGTGAAATAATGATAATAAAATATGGTTGAAATAAGGTTGATATGAAAATGAATTTAGAAAAATAAAATAAATAAAAATAAATAAAAAATCGGATTTTTAAAAAGTACGCGCAATGGGACGGAACAAACGCGTTGTCGTAGCGACCACTCGTACTTTGCCCTGATCCCGCGTACTTTGTTAACTGACAGAAAAAAATAAATGGAGACATACTTTTGTGCTTTATGAAAAAGTAGATCAAATCATGTTATTAAAGGACGTTTTCTGTCCAGAAAATGAGTTGGAAAAATTCAGAAAGTGAGGTGGGAGAGAAGAGAGTAGATCTGGAGAAAATTTGAGAAGTTTTGGTGGAGAAATTCTGAAGAAAAGTCCATCCAAAGTTAAGGTAAGATTAAGGTTTACATATGGTTGATTTTTAGTTATTTTGAGTTTTTGGTGAAGTTAAAGGATTGAATAAATTTTTGGAATTTAAGGATTTAGTTGTTGGAGAGTTTGGATTTATTCTGGAATAATTTCGGATGATTTTCTGCATGATTAAGTTGGTTGAAAATGATGTGGATATAAGGTTTACTTATAGTTGACAATTGGTTGATTTTAGATGGATATTGATGGATTAAACCCTTCAATGAAAGATAATAAATTCTGGTATGTTGTAAATTAAAATACAGGAGATTGTGA
>CANYCX012957286.1:0-12429 GCA_948193385.1 Breynia disticha f. nivosa
GAGTTTAGTTGATCATTGTGTTCAACATTTGATTGTCAAGCATGGTATGAACATATTATAAATACATGATTGGTTGCACAGGCATGCATTTGATATTCATGATTAAGCAAACTCTTAGGGAGTAAATAACATGTGTGTGGCTCTTTGTGAGCATGAATATTTGGACTCTTTGTGAGTAAATTAAAAGAAAGAGTGGTTATGGTTCTGTGTGAACAATAAACGATTAAACGGATAGTATATAAAACATACTATACCGGGCACGTGTGGTTAAACTCTCAACACTTTCAAGTGTGGGAGTGTACCAATTGTGGGCACTTTGTATTCAAATTGAGGCACTTTGTGTGAAAATTGAAGCACTTTGTGTGCAATATCATAAATGGATCCATTATTTTATAACCTATACTCCTGACCGACGAGGCCCGTTTGCAAACATCTTATAAAGTGGTTAAACGTAGGTCTAGTGAAGAAAACTAGAGTTGAAATATGAATGATCATACTAGGCAATACATTAATGAACATGCATTCACAAATTTTTTCGTTTACATGTTTACGGGCCACTATGTGTGGATGCATTATTGAGTTGATGAAAATTTGGAATGTTGTTGATTATGTTTGGATGAGTATTTGATGGTTTAAAAATGGTTTTGATGGAAAATTTTGAATTGGAGATTGTATGGATTGTATGTATATGGGTATTTTGAGTATGAAGCTATTATGATGGCGTAATTTTGGGTTTGAAGTTTGTAATTGATGTGGAAAGTGTGTATGAGAATTTATGATGGAAATAAGTGGAATGATCAAGTGTAAAAGTGCGGAATGCTGGATTCAGAGGACCCAAACGGTTTGAGAAACAGTTTGGTCAAACTGTTTCCCAAACCGTTTCGACAAATTTTGCAAACCAGGGAACTCAAACGGTATGGATAACGGTCTAGCCAAACCGTTCCCCAATCCGTTCTGATTTTTAAACATTCCAGTATGGCCAAACAGTATGGAGAATGGTTTATCCAAACCGTTCCCAAAACCGTTCAGATTTTTTTTTATGAAAACAAGTGTGGCCAAACGGTTTGAAGAATGGTTAGCCCCAAACCGTTCCCCAACCCGTTTTAAATTCTTGCACAACCCAGAACAACCAAACGGTTTGACGAACGGTCCTACCAAACCGTTTCCCAACCCGTTCGGGTGTAATTGGCTGAACGACAGAATGACCAAACGGTTTGACGAACGGTTTACTAAACCGTTTCTCAAACCGTTCAGCACTGCTCATCACACTATGAATTTATTTATTGAGGATTGGTTGAACCCAATGTGTTGTGTGATTATTTGGTTGATTAATTGTTGGGTGTGGAGATAATATGAACTACTAGGGATTCATATGATGGCTAAACATATGAATGCTTAAGAGTCGACCATTTGTGGTTATGTTACTTACTGAGTTTATAACTCACGCAATTGTTGCCTGCAATGCTCGGCATGTATTTTAGGGGTTTCCATTTTTGGAAGAAAAGGTCGGATTTTGGAGTTTGCTTAAAGACGGACCGAGGTGTGCTGTGCACTTATTTGGACAAGGATTTGGGTTTGAGTATATGTACATGATAATGCATACATTCAGTTATTTGTATTTTTCCAGGTTGTCATTGAAAATAGAGTAAGTAGGATTCTCATTTCTTTTATAACCTGGAATCCTGTTGTAAAGTTTTTTGTATATATGTTTATGAAAATGAGTTGTTATCTTATGTCCTTCAAATTTTGATTTCTTCATTATTTATCTATAATATTAAAAAATCAAAACTTGATTTCCGGGTTCAAGTATCACTTGCAGGAGGGAAGTTTATGCGTGAGTGAAATTTGAATTTGGGGGTCACACCAAATCACTTTTTCCTCGATGAAATGTCCCTTTCTTAGCCTCCCCTGCTCCTATTTTGCTCTGAGAAAATGTTTGGTAAATGAAGTGAGAATTGGTTTCCCAAAACTTTGTCACTTATATTTTTTCTTGATTTCAGCAATCCACGTGTGGTGGAATGTGAAGTACGCGTGGTCAGCACGACTACGCGTATTTTGTTGTCCACTGTGCGTACTTTCAATTTTCAGCATTTCTCCAATTTTCTTAGATCGTTTCGTGTCAAAATTATATTAATATTTCATATACATTTATGTATTGATGTTTAAACATTTATTTTTCTTAATTTTAAGACGAAAAATTCCCTGGATGTTACACCGCATGAAAATGAATTGAATTGTTTATGAGTAAGATTTGATGAATTGTGATGAATTGTGATAAATTGAACCTGAGTGAATAATTGAAGGATGTGTTATATGAGAGGAAGTATAATGATTGATGCATGTTGTTGTGTGTTGGTGTTGTGTTAAGCATTTGTGTATTGCTAAATCAATAGACTGAAATAGGCTAGGTAAACCATTTCCCAAGCCATTTCATTTCCAGAGGCAGGACAGAAAGGTCAAATGGACTGGAGAATAATTTGTCCAAACCGTTTGACAAGTCATTCCCTTCCTTTAGATTGTGTCAGATGGTCAAAAGGGGATGGAGAACGAGTTGCATAGGCCATTTACTAGATCGTTCTTGTGAAAAAGATCTATAAATTGTGGATTTGTAAGGGGGAGAATTTAGATGAGTAATCATTTAGAGATTGGATGCTTAAGAAATATAAGGATGACAAACTCATGAATGATTGATACACCTAAAAACTATAACTTTTTGCACACCAACACGTTTCTTGTGCCTATGCACTATAATTCCAGAATTACAACCCGATAGTCGTGTTATCTAGCAAGGCCCATGCTTGCTTGTAAAATTTATGGATAAAATGTTGAAATAAGGAAATTAAGAGCAAAAGTAAACTAATAAGAGGTGTTTCTTATTTCATAATGTACTCAAGGTTGAAAAGGGGAGTATGTATACAAGTACATGGGTATGCTTTGCCTTTTATAATTAATATTATTCGACAAATAGTTTAATAAAAGTGTGGAATAAATGTAAGGTAAAGATACAGAGATGAAAGTTTTTGAATACTAGTGATCTTAATAGTGACTATGTAGTGAATGAAGAGATTTGAGGTTCCTATAGTAGTAAGAATGTGTTATTGGAGATTTGAGAGGGCGTAGAAAACTACCTTATGATCGTAATAATAGAACCTAATTAAGAGCAAGAGTGTAAGTGGAAAAAGTATTTCCTAAATAAACTTTGAGAATTTGGGGACAAGCCCAACTGACTAGTGAGAATATGAATGTTAATTGCGGAATTTAGGATAGTGATTTATAGTTGGTGCGAATGAAGTTCCGTACAAAAGGCACTATGAGAAAAATTAAAGGTCATATGACCGATTAAGTATGGTGAGACAAAACAAATTAGGAAGTGGAAATATAAAAAAATGTAATAACCTCATTATGGAAAAACCAATAGTATATATGAGACAGGATACCAAATAAAGGAAATTAAGGTATGGATCGTGGATAAAACTTGAAGACAATGGTAAGGTATATTTGACGATTTAATTGTAGAATGTGACCATTGAGGTTGCTATCGCTTGTCCTTTCTCTTGAAGGTAGTTCCAAGGTTATAATTTGTATGTGGAAGCGATCTCTTAACTTCCTGCATATCTTTCTTGACAAAGGGTAGGACATTTATCACATTTCTTGTAAATGTTCTGCATATTCTGCATTTTTTCTTAGACTCACAAAATCATTTTCTTGTTTACCTACATTGGGCTGGCATTACCCGGTAGATGAGAGACTGTGAGTATAAAGAGATATGTGAACGTGAAATAAGAGAGTTCTTAGAGAAAATGGACAATGAAAGTATTTGTGTGATAAATGAGAATGTGTGATTGAATTGTTAACCTTTTCCCAAGCATGTGATAATGGAAAGATAAGAACGAATTGGAATGGTAAGTTATGGACATTGGCCTTGATGAGTATAGCTTTGTTAGAGGGTGTTTTGAGTGATTGATTGATTGAGAAGAATGAAGATTTATAGGATGAACGTTGGTGCTAGGATTAGTGTTGAGAAAGGTAGCGTGCCAAGGGCATATTACGAGAAAAATAGGAAGATTGAACCTTATAGGTATAAGAAATACCGTTAAGTGAAGATTTTATGAATAAAATACCCAAGGGACAATAGGAAGTTGAAAAGAATGAGGGTGCTTGGGTGCTCGTATGAGTGCTTAACAAATAGAAATGACCCTAGAATCGTTAAGTGGTTAAATGAACTAAAATGGGCATTAGAGAATAATCTGACCTGAGAATCGATGAAAAATTGAGTGTTGATACAATAATAAGTCAGAAGAACCTATGACAAGTTTAGGCTAATTATTATTGTATCAGAATGGCTGAAGCCAAATATGAGATGTAAAAAAACAAACTCAGCAATAATAAATCAGGATGCCTTGTGGGAAGCGTTAAAAGAACATAGCTTTAAAATTTCGGGGATGAAATTTCTTAAGGGGGAGAGTTGTAACACCCCAAAAATTTCACTAAAATATTCAGAAAAATATGAAAATAGTAGTGTCAAACAGCCTAAGGAACGACCTGGCAAAACCATTCCCCAAACCATTTAGAATGCAAACAAAAAGAGTCATTTTGCGCAGCCAAATAGGCGAACGGCCTGGCAAACAGTTTAGGCAAACCGTTTACCAAATTGTTCGACCTGGCGGGATTTTAAAAATAGACGGGTATTATGAGTGAAGAGAGAGAAAACAAATCTCTAAAGTGCTACCCGACTCCTATCTTCTATCTAACTTAAAACCCCTTTATCCCAAGGCCTAAAACCATTAAATCTAACCTCAAAAACTAGAGCTAGTAGATTGCGACTTAAGGAAGAGAGTGTGGGTGATCCTCTTCGAAAAGGGCTAGGTAAGTTCTAATTCTACGTCAATTGATTTGAGATTTTGAGTCTAGTATTTGGGAAATGGTTGTGTTATGGATGATGTAAGGTTAATGGAAGTAATGTGGGTTTATAATGAACAAAGAAAATGAGGGTTAGAAGAGATTCAAGATTCTAGGGTTTTGGTAAAATTGGGGATTTTGATGATAGTGAGTGGGAAATACGAAATTGAGTATGAAATTAATTAATATGAAAATTTGACTTAATTTGTGTGACGGGTGATATTCAAAACTCGAATTGGAGTTGGGCAACGAGCCGAATTTATAGGATTCGAGGTAAGTGTCATTTACACTTACCATTATATGTCTTGCATCTGTATGGTTAAGTATACATGATGAAATTTGCATATTTGTTAAAATGGTAGAGAGCATATGTCATTAATGGACTTGAATGAGTGTGAGCTTGTATGGTGTGTAAAGAGAGATAATGGGAATGTTGTTTTAAGCTTTGATGATGAAGTGTGTGATTGAGAATGACTTGATTGTAAATACAAAACATATGCGCTTATGCCTGGGAGGTTTCTATGC
This sequence comes from Breynia disticha f. nivosa, assembly GCA_948193385.1. NCBI lineage: Eukaryota > Viridiplantae > Streptophyta > Magnoliopsida > Malpighiales > Phyllanthaceae > Breynia > Breynia disticha. The sequence goes on from CANYCX012957286.1 coordinate 5,425, forward strand.
AATAAGATAATTGATCCGATAATCAACTATGATGATATGGTTTGAGTTGAAAATTATGCTATAAGAGTATACATACATACATATATTTATATATATATATATATATGCTTGATTGAATGTGTGTGCTATACATGTTGATAATGATGGCATGAGAGGTTTGTTATGCAAATGTGTTATTGTGATTCTAAGGATGTAAATACCTATGAATTGAGTTGAGAATGCAAGCATAATGTATATGATTTGATGATAAGAATGAGGAATGTGATGTGTGCAATATGAGTTATGAACTTGTATGAAATGCTTGCTAGTGATGATTCTAAAGATGGAAATGTAATACATGTGGCATGATGTTGCATTGATGTTAATGACCGGAATGAATTGCGTATATTCATAAGTTGCATTAAGAATTATTGTGTGACACGTGGTTGTGTGGATTCTAGGAGAGAGCTCGATGCCAGACTGGGTCCAATGATATTTGGAAACCGTTTTCCAAATCGTTCCACTTTTAAGGACTTTTTGGAAGGTCAGAACGAGCTCCAAAACAATTTTGCCAAACTAATCCTAAAATTGTTCCACTTCCAGGGACATTTTGGATGGGCGAAACAGTTCTGAAATGATTTGAAAAAAATGTTCTGGAAGCCGTTTCACTTCCAAGGACTTTTGGGAAGGGAGAAATGTTTTCAAAAATGGGTACAGAAAGTCATTTCTTAGACCGTTTACATCTATGAAACTGTGTTAATTTGAATTAAAGACCAGATCGAATAAAGACTAAATAGGGATGATAGCCCTATCACATAATGTACGTAAAGCTTAATAAGAAATGAGTACTTATGCATTAACTACTTTGGTAAGTGTGTTAAACACACTTATTGAGTGATTAAACAACTCATATTGGATTGTTGTTTGTGGTGTGTGCAGGTTCCAAGAGGAAGGTCGACAGAGCACGTTCGTTGGATTAAACATGGATTATGTATATATACATATATATGTATTTACAGATATATATACATATATATATATATATATATATATATATATATATATATATATATATATATATATCCATGTTTTCGAATTAATCAAGAATAATTAGGATTTAAATTTGGGCGCGACAATAATCCCTAAGAATCTAAAAAGAGCTTAGAGCTGGTCGTCTACGCGATAGCCTCCCTAGTCTGCGCACATCAACAAATAACAAACCATGAGTATAAAAACTCAATAAGTGTATGTCCCTCACCTCACTTACCTAACCATATATAGTTTCGTACTCTCATTCTTGCATCCCTTGTTCATAACGTTCTAGTTGGTTATTGCTTGCTATACCTACAGAATTCCTTGATCCATTTTCTAACTTGAGTGAGGAGCAGTCAGGGGGGCTATTCTTGTTGGATCAAGGTCATACGCATTAAGTTTATAATTTAGTTTTGATCTTGTGCTATCTCTTTTAAGCGATAAGACTGATTTGTACGTTAAAACAACATTCAGGGCTTAATTAACATATGTCAGCAGTACATGTAACGTACGTTAATGATGCAGTTTTCTGGCAGAAGCTTCTGTTCCATTTTAATGAAACATGAAACAAAACGGCCTAGATAACGTACGTTAAGACCAAGCTTAACTATAAAATCCTCATCCTAAAACCTCGTCATTAGTGAATTGATTAATTAAATTAAGCTAAAAAAATAAATAAATAAATCGTAAATAAAAGATAGGTTATAACATTTTGCTATAGGTAAATATTTGAAAGAAAAATATATATATTATGAAGGGCATGCCAAGGTTGTGTTGATAGGCATAACGTGTGCCGATGGGCACAGGGTGTTCCGATGGACATATAGTGTGCCGATGGCACAAGGTGTCCTAAGCATAGCACGAGGGTGTTGATTTGGTATCTGTATATGGATCTCAGAAATTGAAAAGCAGAGGCGTCTTTGCCATGGGGTGTGACAATATTGGCATGTGGTGTGCCAATGTAAGATGGGTTGTGCCAATTCAATTAAAAGGTGTTTGATTTATATAAGCCTAAAAAATTGAAGCAAAAAAAGGTGTAATTGGCACAGGTCGTTCCAATGAAGCACGGGTCGTAGCATTTTCTATAAATACGTGCATCTTGGACAGAAAATATAAAAGAAGGAAAACAGAAAGGAACCGAGAGGAGAAAGAGAGAATGGACGAGAGTGAGCGAGAGAGAAATAGAAATAGGAATGTAGAAAAATAACTCAAAGGAAAGCAAATATCGATTAAGGAAATACCAAATATTCAATTGAGGAAATAGAGTTAAGAATAATTATGAAGTTCTGAATATTTGTTCGTATAATTGTTAGGATTTATACATATATTTGTTATTTGGATTACGGTATTGATTATAGGAAATTTATTTGGTGAATTTATTGGATAATTATAGCATGATCAAAATTTCGAGGAGCTAGGAAAATACGGATACACTGGTGAGTAATCCAGACTAAGTTTAAATACTGTTATATGTGAATTATTAGAATTTCTAGTGTGTGGATATTGTTGAAAGAGCATATGAATTATATTTTTGATAGAACAGATGTGATTATATATGAAATCGTAGGAAAGATCCTAAGAAAGTATAGATACAAAATTAAGTTACACAAACAAAAACAAAAATAATGAAATAAGAACATATGTTTAAATGAAATATATAAATAATAGATATGTTAAAGGAAGTACATCATCTTTCATGACTTCACCAAACTTACAGACATATGATTGTATTCTAGTAAATATGATTAATAGAATATATATGAATTTATATAAGAATATAAATGATGTAAGAACACATGAAAATATAGTCATATGAATCACACGGTCACATGATAACACAGTCACATGATTATACAACCACATGATACACAGGTACAGGATATACATATAGTGGTGGTGATACGTGTTAGGTGGTAGTGACACAGACAGTGGTGGTGATTGGAGATGGATGTATAATGGATACGGATGTATAATAGATATGGATGTATAGATTAGTACGGAGATAAATGTATAACACAGTATAGTACAACACAGTATATACAATACAATATAGGTCAACATAGTTCACATGTTCATATGATAATAAGTATAAACAAATACAGAATACAGAATACAAAAACAGAATACAGAAAAAGTATATATATGATGAGATATACGTATCCTCACGTATATAAAAAAATTACAAAATTAAAGGAACATATAAGATTAAAATATTATAAGTAATTATAGATGATTACTCACTAAGTCGTGCGATCATATATTTTGTTTCAGGAATAGGTACTAAATAAAGGTTATAGAGATAGTTCAGTAAGTGGGTCAGTTGCAGCTCCTCAGCATTTCCTCTCTACAGCCAGACATGTTTAGATATACAAACTAGTATAGAATAATGTTTGCATGATATGTATGTATTATGATTACATGTTATATGATAAGGTATATAGTGTATATGAAAAGGTGTTACAACATATATGTTTTCTACATGTTTTCCAGAAAAGTACAATCACATGAAAGAATTTTTAAAACTTCTGCATTATAAGTTAACAATAAATTTAAATCATATGATTAATACGTTAGTTAGTTTAGGGTGTTTCATTAACGTACATTAGTCAAGCTGCAATATCCCTTTTTAAAGCAATAAGTCATACTTAACACCCTAAATACACCAGTGATTTGTCGCATCATAAAAATAAATCATACACACCCCAATCATTCATATCATCAACGTGGCACAACTTATACATGCAATCATAATCTTGACACTAACCACATAAGCTTAATGCATCGAGTGCTCATCAATCACGCACATAGAACATGAACATGATAAATGCTTATGCATCATGCCCATGGTGTGCTTTCCCATTTTCCCTCTCAATGCCATGCTCTCATTTTCTTATGAATTTTCTCTTTTCCTTGGTTGATCGACTGGGTGTCGATGCACCTAGAATACGCAGTCTCATATGACACCCTCTCATTCCTCACATATGTGCTTAGAATACTTAGTCTCATACTGTCATTTTCATTATGTTGATCAATCGAATGTCGATGTGTTTATAATACTCAGTCTCACATGATATTCTCTCCTCTATGGCATATGTGCTTAGAATTACTGAGTGTCACATTGCCATTTCAATTTAATTTAATCAACCTAGTGTCAATGTGCTTAGAATTACTCAGTCTAACATGACACTCTCTCATCCATAACATATGTGCTTATAATTACTTAGTCTCACATTGTTATTTCCATTTAAGTCGATCAACCAAGAGTCAGTCTGGACATTGCTCACTGAACACTCACTCTAGCACTGTGTGGCATCTCAATCACATATCGCTATCTCACCTCTACATCATATGTATGCTAAATGCATGTATGTCATTTGCATGAATGTGTATGTGCATAAGCCCAACCTTCAATGATCATTCCAACTAAGTAGTGCACTTGCTACCAAACCTCATGTATATCCATAAATGATTTTATGACATTACATCATTTCCACTCAATAGAAAGTCAAAATCAACATCACTCACGGTCATATCAATGTCCACTAGTTCTAATCACAACAGATCATCATATAGCACATATCAAGCATACAAACTTGGTTCACATGTAATTATGCTTAATTACAAAATTTAAGCCCGTATATTTAACCATGCAGAGACTATATATGGATAAGTAAGTGATGGGTCATACACTTACCTCTAAAGAAATCTAAGCGAGCCCCTCCAATGGTCACTCTGACTCATTAGTAGTTTCGGTTCCTACAATATTAGTTAAAACAATATTTATTTGTTAATAAATTGGATGATTTCAAATCGTGTAATCCTAATTGCTCCTACCTATAAATTTTCCCTCTTCTCTAGAACCCTAACTTAACTCATTTAATTCCCCCCTCTTACAACACTTGACTCATTTTTCCCATTGCAATCCCAACTACTCACTACAAAATTCACCTTAAATCAACACTAATTCTACCTCATTATCCTTGATTTTATCCTAGAACTCAAACGTTACCTTGTGTGGATGTCCTCTTTTAACCCTAGGGAAGAGGTCAATTCGGCAAAAGACAAGGATGTTATCTATGGATATGGAAATCCAAGATTGGGTAAGATGAAATGGGTTTTAGGGAACGTACCAAAGGTGGTGTAGGGCTTTGGGAGAGTGCTTGGGTGTCTTGTGGCATTTTCCCTTATTTAGATTATTTTCCTCACTTAAATTATGCATCTAGGGTCTCAATAACATACGTTTTAAAATTGACAATATACATTAACTAACATAAGTTATTATAGGGTTTTCCCAGAATAACGTGTGCTATTCATGGGGATAAACTACATTATCCTTCCCTAGTCTGATGCATATTTTGCTTCTTGACAATTGTCTCACTTTTATCAGGACCTCCTTATGGTTTTTAGGACTACTATTATTGATTGTTTTGATTTATACTTATTTTTGTGAGTTAAATTTTAGGGTGTTACATAAAATCCTTGAAGCTCTCAGAGGTTTCTGATTTATGTCTCATTAGATACATATAGCCATACTAGCTATAATCATCAATGAACGTGATGAAGTAGCTATAACCACCTCTGGCTTGTGTACTTAATAGTCCACACACGTCTGAAAGTATTAGATCCAATAATTCACTAGTTATCTCTCTTATCTTATTGAAAGGATTCTTAGTCGTTTTTCTAAGAATACACAATTAACATGTGCCTATTGATTTCCAATCAAAAGACCCAAGAACTTCATCTTTATAAAGTCTTTGTAAGTGTTTCTCACTTGCATTTCCCAAATGACAATGCCAGAAGTAAGAAGGATTTAGTTCATCTGACTTAACCTTCTTAGTTTCTACGTTGTATGCAAGCTGACGACTTGACAAGTCTAGGATATATAAACCATTAATTAAGAAAATCCATCATTTTTCAAAGCTGAAACTGAAATAATATTTATGCTCATTGTAGGTACATAAAAATTGTTTAAAAACTTTATTTCTAAGCATGTAGGCAAACATAAAACAATGTCTCCTATCTCTAGGGTAGCAACTCTAGCTCCATTTTTGACTCAGAGATTAACCTTGTATTTAGAAAGTACCCTCCTATTTTTTAGTCGTTGCACATTGCAACAAATATGAGAACCACATCCAGTATCCAATACTCATAATGTAAAAATAGAGAGATTTATTTTTATAACCTATATACCTAAAGTGGATAGTCTATCAGCACCCTTCTTCTTCTTCTCTCCTTATAACTTCAAATAGTGTCTCTTCCAATGGCCCTTCTCAAAGCAAAGGTGACATAGTCCAAGGGATGAGACTTAAGAATTGCCTTGAGCTTAAACCCGACTGTGTTTGGCCTTAATGGCATCTTTTCCTTGCCCTTGCTCTTCTTGGTGTCCTTTTTAATATCTTTTTAAACCAACAATGTAGGCAGTGGCTTCTTGAAACTCTGTTCAGCAGTCTTAAATATTTTGTGCAACTCATTCACAATTTTATATACCCCTTGAATATAGTAGTTAATCACCACTTTGTCATAACTGGGTGGTAAGGATCCAAGGACTAAGTCAATGGTGAGCCCCTATTTTAAGCTTCTTGACCGGTGTCTAGTAAGCGCACTAGATCGGTGTAGTTTTACCGCGGAAGTATGCCTCCCAGGATCAAATCTCTCGAGGAATGTCGTATTTAAATTGATTCGGTGCTAGCGATAAAATAAAGAAAAACGATAAACATAAATTAGATTGTAGGATTTTTTATTAAAACAAGAAATATAAAGACAAGCAACTGAAAATAAAGACTCAACAATGGAATAAAGATATGGGTTTTCCTAGACTTCAATAGAAACTACACATGGTTACTTAATGAATCGAGGCTAATGACGGTGTTCTCACGCTATCGTCAATTAAGAGTCTCTTTCGAGATGCTCAAAATTGCGTCCTTAAAACTCGCAAGTGTTCTACTCTCGTGATACACTAAACAAGCAAAGACAATACTCTCTTTGGCATTTCAT
>CANYCX012957304.1:0-11516 GCA_948193385.1 Breynia disticha f. nivosa
TATATCATAATAAATAAAAGCTTTTGGTCATTTTATTTTGATAAGTTGTCAACAATTATTTGTGTCGAAGATTGAATTTGAGTCCCGAAGAAGTGGTAATTTCAGCGAACACCGGTCCACACGTTTTGATAATAATACAGCAACAATCCCACTCCTGACCGCTGGCAACACAGCTCTCTTCCTTTATTTTATAACTACATTTTAAAAGTCGTCTTCCTTTGTGATCGTGAGTTCGATCTTCCCAAACAGTGTTGGGAAAGCATATAGGTTCTAACCTGCTAGTTCGTCGGGACTAACCGAAAAACGTCTCCCTGCTCTTGGTTTGTGGGTTAGCCCGACTCCTTTCCTAAAATTTGTTAAAAAAAAAAAAGTCGTCTTCCTTTTTTCTATAACTTATCATATAACAGAGGTTTCAATCTTAAAAGAAATCTTTGAAGTATTTTGTTAAATTTTTTAAAAAATGCGAATGTATAATTACTTATAATTTAACAAAATAAAATGTATAATTTAATTAAAATAATTTATTAAATAAAAAATATTATATTTAAATTATGATTTATGTCTCGCTTTCAAAGAATCAAAGGCAGCCGATTTGCTTCCAAATTGAGGGGTAATTTTACTACGACTCTTTATAAGTTAGGAACTCAATAAAATAAATTACTTTAATCGTTAAATTCATTAAAATATAAATCTAAATATTTGATTTGTTCTGTAAACAATAATTTTAATTTTAGTAAAACAAGAACGGTATTCAATAAAGATAGTCTTCATACTTAGGGTATAAAGCTATGCGGTACCCGATAAATATCACGAATAATTTTTCGGTCCCCGAGTTTCCAATATTAGTTTTACCGGTCCCCCACAGATTTAAAATTTACCACCGTTAATCCTTCTGTTAATTAAGCTAACAAAAAGGTTGAAATGTCATTTTTTCCCCTGCCACGTGTGTATTAAAGATGGACCGGTAAATTAAGCAAAAAAGATTAGAGGGATCGGTAAATTATTTACTTGTTAATCCGTTAGATTAATTTAACGGAGGGATTAACGGTGATGAATTTTTAATCTGTGGAGGACCGGTAAAACTAATATTAGAAACTCGGGGACCGGAAAATTATTCGTGGTATTACTCCGGGACCGCATAGCTTTTTACCCTCATATTTAAATACAGACTCAAGAATTTATTACAGTGGAGGTACCAAGACGGAAAATTTTAACGATAACTAATGAAACATTTATAATTAAACTGATAGAACCCGCAATATAAAGAGTTTTGCGGACAAGGACACATTCTGCCACTAGTTGTATTAAAAATCACCCAAATTAGCGGACACGGTATGATGATGATGCTGGAATTTGGCACAAAGGTGGCTAAGTCACCTTTTCATATGCATGATTTGAAGAAGTCTTGTTATATATGCCTCAAATGTGAATCCAACACTGCTTCTACACACTTCCAATCCTTCTTCTTCTTCTTCTTCTTCTTCAAATTTAAATTATGGATTCCAACTTGGTATGGCTGCTTCAAAGAATCTCCTTTCATGGCCACTCAAATCTGAAACTTTCTTCTCATTGGTTGTTCCTTCATAAGGCTCTGCCAAGCTCTTCAATTGTGTCGATGTTATTAGTGACTTGAACATGTCAAACTTTTTCGAATCATTCTTTCATGACATTGTCAATTCAGCTTCGAATTAAATTTGCTAAATATATCTCAATCCAACTTTCCTGTACGCTATGTGCCACTGCTCCCCTACTACCAACATATTAGGAGTGTAAATTCGTGTTCGTCGCGACGCCGGAGACGGATCTAAAGATATATTATTGCGATGACATTGAGTCCGACAAAATAATGACTATAACTTAACCGATAAATTTGATGATAATCGATGGACACTACTCATAATCAAACTGATGAAACTCTCTCTTATAAAGAGATTTGTTCAGAACCGGTCATTGCCCTCTATGTCGTATCTGTATGTCCTGTTATTTTTTTATCAAATATTATTGTTTTTAGCACGAACATTACAAAAATTCAATGAAAGCTACTTTATGAATTCAATTTCAATTGTGGAATGAAGAGAAAATCTGAATTAAATGTGGGAAGAGAGTTGGCTAAAATAGAACAAGAAACTGCGTTATCAAGAAGCTGTTGAAGGTAAAATATTATACACTAATTAAAACGACGTCGTCAACAAATGATTCAACCCGGTGATGACCGCAACAGACTTGAAACCTTCAAGATTTCCTCATCCCTAAACTTGTTCTTCATTCCAAAAGCATTTATGAAAAAAAAAAAAGAAATTATAATTTGTTGACCAAAAATATTAATTGTAATAGTAAATATACATGGTAAAAAATACTCTCTTTCTCATAAAAACAAGCACGATAAAAATTTCACAATTTTTAAGTGAATAGTAATTAGCGTAGTTAAAGTTAGTTAAAGTATATGTTATTCTTATTATGCGTTAAAAAGTCTTTATGGGAAAACAATCCATTAAAAATTTGTTTTATAAATGACGATAAAAATATCAATATGTTTATCATAAGTAAGCTTAAAAAGGCAAGTATACTTTTGTAATAGGATACTATATATAAAAAGTGTATCTATTTTTAGGTGACGGAAGGAGTAGTTAATATTTATATTATTATATATACAGTCATGTCATGAATATTCGTGGCATGTAAATTGTATAAAATGTCTTTAAGTGTTGAATTTTAATGCAAGAGATAATTAAAATTGGGTTAAGAGTATATTAGTCAATATCCATCACTTACATGCGAAAATATCATCACATGAATATTTATGACATGACTGTTGATTAGGCATGACAATTAGACACGATATTCACGGGGAATTCGATCCCCATCCCCGTTTTGACCAAGGAATACCCGGCTTGATCGGGTAAGGGAATGAGGATTCCATGATTGGAAAATTTGGGGACGGAAGCGAGGATGGTACTCACTCCATCCCCGCGGGGAATTCCCGTCCCCGTCTCTGTTGGGTTCCCCGACAGGAAATACCCGTCTCTGTAGGGGAATGCCCACGCTCGTTTTATTATTCATATATTTATTACAGATATTATGTCTATATATGTTAAATTATAGCTATTATTTTTTTTACTAAACATTATCTTATAATATTATACTTTGATTATATAAATATATTTAGTTTATATATAATTGTTTTAAACAAATTGATTTTGCGAAGCCCGACGGAGACAGAGATAATATCCAAAATACCATCCCGACGGGATGGGACGGAGACGGGGGACGAGTTTAAAATTCGGGGACAGGGAAGGAGGTCTCCGAAGGTCTCAGTCCTCACTGTCATCTCTACTGTTTATCATTTTCCCAAAGAATAATTTTTATAGTATTCTCTAAATTCAATGTTTTCAAGTCAAGAACTATAGATGAACATAAAAATGTACAACTAGTATGGTGATAAGACAATGAATTACGTTTATCTGTTGTTCAGAAGTATTAGCCCTAAAAATTTGCAAATTGGCTAAAAAAAAGAAGGAAGAAAATGTAATGTTACAGATCCATTTGCTACGAACAAGACTAGTCCTGAATAAGCAGACGAAAATGACTATCGTTCTAATCACGACATTTTTAAATAAATGGTGTTTTAAAAAAATAATTTTTTAAATATATTATATGTCGTTAAATTAAATTAATATTATATTAAGCATTATTGGAGACTGATATGTCATGGAAGGTCAGTAAAAAGTCTAGATTTGGTAGCTGAGTTAGGTTGGGGTTGACCATTTTCAATGCAATTTAAGATAAGATTAAGCAATTAATTGATGTGTTTTAAGGAAAATGGTGAGTAATTAAGCATGCTTATATTAAAAATTATATTTAGAACATTCAACCTTTTCTTAAGGATGAGTATGTGTTTGAATTTCTAGTGTTACCAGAATTCCTAATCTTTCAAAGGATCAATTGATGTGTTGCAACAAAAATTCTGAGTAACTAAGCATGCTTATATATTAAAAATTATATTTGGAACATTCAACCTTTCTGGATGAATATGTGTTTGAATTTTTGGTATTTCTTAGCACGAGGGAAAACCCTGTTGTTATCACAAAAGAGTTCGACTGAGTCTAAGATGCTCGGGACGGTCTTCATCATTACCGTTGATCAGCACCAAAACTATTCAATGAGATTATGTAAATTTTTGGCTGAGAACAGAATTATGTGAGCATAGGAGAGAATAAAACTAAATTTCGTAACACAGAGTTGAGTGTTATGCGCGGTTACAGCATTTCACCCTGTTTTCACTTATTCTCGCAGAAATCTATTATCACCCGAGAAATCACACTTTCAGTGCTCCAAAATTCTGATGGTACATTCATATATCTCAACTCAAAAAAGTAAGCCAGAACGTAAATGGCAAAAACTAAATTAAAACAGGCAACTTTAGAAGAAAAATTCTACCTGAAGCCAGAAGGTCAAGACATAGTACATTTTCACAATCATCAATAACAGGAAAAGAATTCATCAACCAAGAAGAAATACAAGCTTACCAGAAATGGTGCTCCATCATAAGGAAGCTGATTGCATGCTTTCATTAGCTCCCTTCAAGGTCTCGGGACTGAAGTAGTCTTGGAGGGCTCTAACTTTTAGGGAGCAGGATTTTAGTTGCTCTATTGCCTCTGCAGTTGCCAAAGCACCGGCAACTGTTGTTATTATAGGCACCTTGTAAGAAAGAGCCATTCTCCTAAGCTGTCTACCATCGATTTGATCGAGTGCGTCACCGGAGCTGGTGATCACCACCAACTGGATCTGGCCGTTCGCAAGCATATCGCCGGCATGTGGCCTTCCTTCGTGCATTTTCAGCACGCGATCCACTGGAATACCTTTCAGTTCAAGAAAATGTGCCGTTCCAGAAGTAGAAATGATGTTAAACCCAAGATTTGAAAAGGCTTTTGCAAGCCTTTCAGCATGAGATTTAGTCAAGTCGTTTAAGCTGAGGAATACGGTGCCTGAAAGTGGCAGCTTCTGCCCGGCAGCAAGTTGAGCCTTGGCAAATGCTACTGCAACCACAAAGTCAATTCCCATTACCTCACCAGTGCTCCTCATCTCAGGTCCTAACAGCACATCAGAACCAGGAAACTTTTCAAATGGAAGAACAGCTTCCTTCACCGCAACATGTCTTGGGATCACCTCTTTTGTGAAACCTAGCTCACTAAGTGACTTGCCAGACATAACTAGAGCAGCATATTTGGCTAATGGGTGGCCAATTGCCTTGGAGACAAATGGGACAGTACGAGAAGCACGAGGATTTGCCTCAAGTAGATAAACCTCCCCAGCTGCTGTAATTGCATACTGACAATTCATTAGCCCACAAACATTAAGGATCTTTGCCAATTTCGTAGTCCACGACCTTATTGTTGCCAAGCAAGAAGATGAGATAGTTTGTGTTGGAAGAATGCAAGCGGAGTCCCCGGAATGAACCCCAGCCTGCTCAATGTGCTCCATTATTCCACCAATTACCACATTACCCTTTGTATCTGCAAGTGCATCAACATCAATCTCAACCGCATCAGACAAATATTTGTCAATTAGGACAGGTCGTTCCGGGTCCACCTCAACAGCATTTTCAAGGTAAGTCACAAGCTTTTCATCACTGTACACAATTTCCATTGCACGACCACCTAAAACATAAGAAGGTCGCACAACAACAGGATAACCTATGTCTGATGCAATCTTGAGAGCATCAGCTTCACTTTTAGCAATGCCTCCTTTTGGCTGTTCGATTTTTATTTCATTCAAAATTGCATTAAACCTCTCCCTATCTTCTGCTGCATCAATGGAATCTGGTGATGTGCCCCATATTGATACATGTCCAGCTCCACTGGCACTAAGGGGCTTATTTTCATCTAAATATTGTTGAATGGGCAGAGCAAGCTTCAAAGGTGTTTGTCCTCCGAACTGCACAATGATACCATCAGGTCGCTCCAAATCAATTACATTCAAAACATCTTCCACCGTCAGGGGTTCAAAATAGAGACGATCACTAGTGTCATAATCTGTGGAAACAGTCTCTGGATTCGAATTCATCATAATTGTTTCATATCCAGCATCCTAGATGAGAGAAAAGGAAACACATGAAAATTAAAAGATCAAATTGAAGTCTACAGATACCAGGAAAACAAAGATCTAATATGAAAAACAAGTATGTTATATGAAGATCTAAACAAAATTAAATAGAGAAGATAGCAAAGGCTAACCTGAAGGGCAAAAGAGGTATGACAACAACAATAATCAAACTCAATTCCCTGACCTATGCGGTTTGGTCCTCCACCCAATATCAAAACCTTTTTCTTCCCAGTAGGAGCTGATTCACACTCTGCATCATATGAGGAATACATATAAGGAGTATTGGCCTCAAACTCGGCAGCACAAGTGTCAACTCGCTTGTATGCTGGAGTAACTCCTAAAGAAAGCCGTTTCAATCGAACTTCCTTCTCTGTCGACTTCGTCGCAAAAGCTATTTGTTTGTCACTGAAGCCACGTTTCTTAACCTCATAGAAATCATCCTTCGTTAGACTAGACAAACTCTGTGCAGTAAGATATTGTTCTACATCCACCAATTCCTTCAGCTGGGTAAGGAACCATTTGTCAATAAAACTGAGCTCATGAATTTCGTCAACTTTCATTCCTTTCTTCATTGCAGCATAAACAGCATGTATCCTCTCTGGGCTTGGAACTCGAAGATTGTACTTCAATTGATCCCAATCCCAACCGAGTTCCTTCAAATTTGAACAACCCCACCCAGAATATCCAGACTCCAAAGACCTAACAGCTTTCTGGAAAGATTCTTGGAAGGTTCGGCCTAGTGCCATGGCTTCACCAACAGATTTCATCTGAGTCGTCAATATTGGCTGAGAACCAGGGAATTTCTCAAATGCAAATCGAGGGATCTGCATATAGATAAAATAGAAGTAGAACACATAAACTGTCAATAATGAACACAAAACTTTAAGGAAAAATTCAAATAAAATGTAGAAGATTAGAGAAGAAGTTGACTTCCAGAAATTATAGGCCTTTTAAATTTCATCAATCTCATCATATTCATTGCTATACATCACAAAGTGTGAGGTTATTTCTCCAGAATTTTTAATGCAAAGTTGTACATAAGACCAATAGCATGAGCAGCCAACAAAAGCTACAATTGAATATTAACAGTTCCTCGTATGATAACTCAGTACCTGTAGGAAACTTCATTTATAAAAATCAACAACCAAAAGATTAAGAAAATGTGAGAATTAACAGTGAAAAGCAACCTTATGCAAATATAAAACTTAATCTCGTTAGATTCAATTAACCACAGAAAAGAAATGCCCTGTATTGATAAATGTACAATAAGCAAAACAGGAATATATAAATAAAATATTGAAGAAAGCCGCTACGAACAAGTTACCAGATAGGCATCGGCAGACATCATTCGAAAAACACAATGCAATCAAATAAAAAAAAATAGTAACTTGCCTTGGTAACCACATAATCAATCGAAGGCTCAAAACTAGCCGGAGTTTTCTTAGTGATATCATTAGGAATCTGGTCCAAAGTATACCCAACAGACAACTTAGCAGCCATTTTCGCAATGGGGAATCCCGTGGCTTTCGAAGCCAAAGCGGAAGACCTAGACACTCGAGGATTCATCTCGATAATCATAACCTCACCATCAACAGGATTTACGGCAAACTGAACATTAGACCCGCCACATTCCACACCAATCTCCCTAATAATCTTAATAGAATAATCCCGCAATCTCTGATACTCCTTATCGGTCAAAGTTTGTGCAGGAGCAACCGTAATAGAATCCCCAGTATGCACTCCCATAGGATCAATATTTTCAATAGAACAAATAATGACCACATTATCAGCCAAATCTCTCATCACTTCCAATTCATATTCTTTCCAGCCCAACAAAGACTTCTCCACCAAAACCTGCGAAGTCAAGCTCGCAGCCAAACCTGCCTTACAAATGGTCTCAAACTCCTCCCTGTTATACGCAATCCCACCCCCGGTACCTCCCAGTGTAAATGCAGGCCTAATGATCAACGGAAACTCCCCAATTTCATTGGCAATTGAAAAGCATTCCTCCAAGGTAGTACCAATCCCAGAAGGCGGAGTTTTCAACCCGATATTCTTCATAGCCTCCTTAAACAACTCACGGTCCTCAGCCTTCTTAATGGCGTTCAATTTGGCGCCAATGAGGTCTACATTATTCTTGGCAAGGATCCCCTTTTCGGCAAGGGCAACAGCAAGGTTGAGCGCTGTTTGCCCCCCCATAGTGGGGAGCAAGGCGTCAGGTTTTTCCTTCTCAATAATCTGCTCAACCACTTCGACAGTCATAGGCGTCACATAAGTCCTATCAGCCAAATCAGGGTCAGTCATTATGGTAGCAGGATTGGAATTAATCAAAACGACGTCATATCCCTCTTCTTCCAACGCTTTACAAGCTTGAGTTCCAGAATAATCGAACTCACACGCTTGCCCAATCACTATGGGACCGGCTCCGAGAATAAGAATCTTTTTCAAGTCAGTGCGTTTACCAGGAGGCGAGGTGGCAGGGGAGGAAGCACAGCGTATTGAAGTGGACAGACGAGGCGGGTGAAGGTGGAGGGAGGACAAGGGTTTGGAAGGGGTTCTGTAGAGAAGAAAGGAACCGGAAGCAGCAGGTTTCGGCAGAAGGGGTTTGGAGAGGAAGAGAGGAGTGGCGGAGGAAGTGAGGAGCTTGTGCGAAGTCATGGTGAGGTAGAAACGGTGGCGTTTTGCGGATAGGAGGGACTGTGGTATAGGCTTAGAAGGATGAGTGAGCAAGTGGGAGTTAGGGTTTTTGGTAGTGCGTGTGGGTTTTTCGTTTGTGTTCTTTTTTTTGTCAAGTCCCGGTATCCTCGACCCATTAGGCCGAGACTAATCCGGTTCGGGAAGGAGTTGGGGGTTAAGGTTCATTTCCCTTCCAATCGACGTTGCGAGGGATCGAACAGTGGTTCGCCCTACCAAGTTCAGCTCCCATTATCACTAAACCAAGAGGTCGTTTGTTTTTTCGTTTGTGTTCTAAATCATCAGTCTCTGCTTTCTACCGAGCATGCCTTTGCTTGAGTGGTGGACCGAATTTGACATGGTACATCGCGGTTTGATCCCAACAACACTACTTGGGGATAAAACTTAACCACCTAAAATTTTCCTGAAATGAATTAATCTCAGCCTAGTAGATCAGATACCGAGACTTCCACACAAAAAAATCAATCTCTGTTATCTATTAATTTATCTTACTATAAATACATCGTTCTTGTCGTATCTAACCAGACCAATTGCTAGGATCAAGAATAATCCCAAGTAAAAATACTACTCTTACGGGAGGGCGATGTGTCGGTCACCCATTTATCGTATTTATTTTATATTTTCGTCTTTGTTATTATTTATGCATTTTTTTTATTATTTTTAACTAGACTATTTTTGCGTGCTTGATAGATTTTTTGCTACTACGAGGATTTTCCAATTACATCGAAGCTTCTACCCCCTTTTCAACACACCTTGTAATGAAGGAACCAATATTGGAAACAAGGCATCGCGGCAAATTCTTAGGTGACACATAAAAATGCAACTTCTCATTTTTGTTACATAATGAAAATTTTTTTGTTACGTAATAAAAATGTAATTTTATATAATGTAATTTTTTTTTAAATTACATAATTTTACACATGTCTCGGATGAAAAGTTACAAATTTAACGATAATATAGACATCCTCACTAACAGAAAATGAGATCGTCTTTACCCAACAATATAGCAACCTTTTTTTTCTTTTGAGATAACCATTCTCCAAAGTAGAGCTATGTTTCATTACATTTTGCAAGTAAACAAAATCATGATCATTAATGATTCCATTTTTCAACTCATTGATGAGGTTTTTTTGGTTCATATTTTTATTGTTGGAAGGACCAAAAAGAAGGATTCTTGCAGTCGAGGACGGTTGATAAGATTGGAGGGAATTGTTGTGTTGCACAATATTTAATTTATTTTTCACATATATTTTATTAGAGGATAATTCTCACCTGAATAAAACAATATAACCACCAAATATGCCGACTTAATTACACTCATAATACTTAAATTATTAGTTCTGGTATACTAAAATACCTTAACTTTATTTTGTTTTATAGGAAATACTAATATTTATGTTATATTTCAGAATAATCCCTAAACATGACATAACAATAACACTTAGGTCTCATTTGGTTCAAAAGAGTAAAACTTTCAGAAAATTTATTTTTTGGGAAAGTGTATTTTCTGGGAATTAACTTTCTAGGAAGTCAAAACATATGTCGTTTGTTTCAAATTATACTTCCCAAGGAGTAGATATTATTTATTATTTTTTTATAAATTAATATTAATATTTACATAATTGTCATCATAGATAACCAATTAGATATTTTATAAGATAAAATCAGGGCTAAAACAGTAAAAAAATGTTTTGCTGGGTAAGTAACTTTCCTTGAACAGAGCAAGTAGAGAGTTTGACTTCCCAGAAAGATGACTATAAAAATACAACCAAGCAAGATTGTTTTATACACTTTTCGAGAAGTATAATTTTCTCTCCCTACTTGCCCAACCAAGTCAGCCCTTAATTTTAAGTGGATGAACAGATAGACATTCCAACAAAGCCACCTCAACTCAACTCCTTGCTTTGCTTCAAGTACTTCCAAATGATGATTTCAAATTCAATTTGAACACTAATTACAACTAACGATGAGTTATCAATGATAAGACTTATCATATGCTAAGTTATATAAACGAGGAGGTGAAGTTGCCTATATAAAGGCAAAGCCTCCAACACTTTTGTGTAATAATTTTGTGAGATAGTTGAAAGGTTTATAAAGAGGAAAAAAACATATCTCATTGTAAGAGAGGACAATTTAGAGAGTCTGTTTATCTAAAAAAAGAAAGATGCATTCTTTTCTTATTATAACTCTTATATATTTTTTAATTGAAAATATAAAAAATTGTACATATATTTTTATATTTTTCATAAAAAAAATTTAAAATTTTTTTTCAATATTTTAATATAAAAAACAAAAAAATTTTAAATATATTTTATTAAATTTTTATAATTTTTAAAAAAATATAAAACTAAAAAATTAAATATTGAAAATTAAAAATAATTTTCTATTAATTTTTTTGGTCCGACGGTTTCGACGAAACCACCCGGTATTCGGTGGTCACATTGGACCCCGACTCCGGGCTCGCTCCGGGAGGCAATGGAGCTACCTCACAGGGGGCTGATCCCGCCATGAATCGAACCTAGACGGACCCAAAGCGAACCCTTTAACGGAAAATCGTTTACCAATCGACCACCTATTAAAAATACACTATACCATTCTTTACAAAAGTTGACATTTAAAAGTGTAAAAATTGTAACGACTACATATAGTAGTTTCTTAAACGGGTCCTAAAAAGAGACAAACTTGGCGGCTTTTAAACATTACCGAACTTTATTGAACCG
>CANYCX012957407.1:0-10609 GCA_948193385.1 Breynia disticha f. nivosa
TGTTGTTACTATTTTGTATTTGACCGGTTTAAAGAGAATGCATGTATGCCACATTCGGTTTTATATTTATCACATATGTTATTTCATCTTTTGGATTATAAATGTTGATTTCAAATTGTTGTCTCATAAAAAGAAAAAAAAATAGGGTCCTAAAATCATAATAGTTGAAAATGGATTTAAGCAAATTTGGGGTTTTCATTTACAAATAATTGGTTTGGACAATTTTTCCCTTCGAGGTTTCATTTCCTAGTCCCTTCGTACTCCTCTCTTCTACTGGGTTTCACTCATCCCGATTTTTTTATTGCCTCTAAATTTCAAATTCTTTCACCCATCTCTCAACTCTTCCCACCGACTTAATACCTGAATAATTCGCGAAAATTTTATTCGCATTTTCACTCATAGTTTATTTCCAAATGAAATTAAATGCAAATCTAGGGCATTACAACTCTATCCCCCTTAAAAAAAATTTTCTCCTCGAAATTTAAATCATACTTGGTGTTACATACAGATGAGAAGAACGCTTACGTGTCTTCTCTTCACCCTTCCACGTAGCTTCCTTCGGGAAAACAAAAAGTCAATCTTATGCACCAACCATACGGTTGTCTCGATCCCTCGACACTCACTTGTGCATTCAAACACCCATACGATTTAATATCCACATTGACACCTGAGACTATGCTCATATGGTTTCTGTTTAAGGGTATTTCCTTCTACTCACATGATGTATCATCTCAAACTACCTATTTCTGCATTCAAGCACCCATACGAAACCCTAGAGTGTTCGATAGTTGTGTC
Organism: Breynia disticha f. nivosa; assembly: GCA_948193385.1. NCBI lineage: Eukaryota > Viridiplantae > Streptophyta > Magnoliopsida > Malpighiales > Phyllanthaceae > Breynia > Breynia disticha. The sequence goes on from CANYCX012957407.1 coordinate 796, forward strand.
TCTATCTATACAGAATACCTTAGTTATTAGTACAGGAGTTCGAGATTTGAAAATCTAACGGGGCTGAGATTTTCATAGAGAACCGACTAGATCAAGGTTCAAATTCTATTCTTGGACCACCCCAGATCTTCTCTCTTAACATTACTTTCTTCAATAACATCAATATGGCCAAAACTTTGTGTGGAAGAATGATGCATATTGGAGGTTTTATGTCGAAGCGAATTGAGGATAAGGAAGCTGAGGTTTCAAGCAATGTTTTTAGGGAGGTCAAGAATAAGAGAGTATAAGAAGAGAGCGTGAGTAAGAAACAATGTAAATAAGGTTAAGGAATTGACAGTGGTCATGGTTGCAATGTTTTTAGGGAGGTCAAGAATAAGAGAGTATAAGAAGAGAGCGTGAGTAATAAACAATGTAAATAAAGTTAAGGAATTGACAGTGGTCATGGTTGCATTTGGTGAGACTAAAAGGGGTGATGACAAAGATATGAATATTGGCAGAGTTTCTGAAAATAACAAGGGTAATTTGCTGCTGTAATCAAGCTTTAAGGAAAAGGGTGTGAATATTGCTGATGAAGACAACGATGATAGGAAATATTCTAAAGGTTACATGATAGTGATAACGTGCATTAGGAACCAATTGTGTTAGGCGTATCTCTTAAACCGGAGAAGATGTTAAACCATAGCTGATTGCAAATTTTGAGGACGAAATTTTTATAAGGAGGAGGCAGTTGTAAAGCCCGAAAAATTTAACAAGAAAAGAGCTTATAAAGGTGAATAAACTATAGAAATTAATCAATTTGGACAATGTTAAAGAAGAGGGAAGTTAGAAAATGAGTCGAGTGTAAGAGACAGTTTAAAGAAGCAAAATGTGGCATTTGCAGCCAAGAATAATGTATGTTATAGTGTACATAATGTATGTTATACTTGCAAATAATGTAGGTTTAAAATGTAAATAACATACTATATATTCTTAGGTAACGTACATTCCCTACACAATAAACAAACATTATTGGGGCTCTAGAAGCATCATTAAAAGGGAGAAATGGGAAAAACTGAGGGAAAACTCATTTTCTATAAACCAAACCACTCTCTAACCCTAAAACACTTCCTCCCAAACCCCCTTTCCTACTTCCATCCTAATTCTACATTTATTTCACCTCCAAATCCAAAAAAGAATTGCTCTCCACCAGATTCACCGCACCTAGGGTTAAAGAAACCCACCAATCTAAGGTAATGTACAAACTCTGCAAAGGTATTTAGTTGAAATTAAAAGTAAAATAAGGTTAAATAATAAAGGTAGGAAAATATTGTATTCGGTTTGGGACATGGATTTAGGGTTTTTAAGGGAATTAAGTGAATAAAAGGGGAAACTAGGGTTAGAGAGGTCAAGGAAGGATATTCAATTTATAAGCTATGCTAAATTTGTTTTGAAATCTAGAGTTAGTGATAAATGTTGGAACTAAACCTATAAGGGAGCCGAAGCGACTGCTGGACTGACTCGACTAGGGATTTGAGGTAAGTGTATGGCCCGTCACTTACTTATCCATATCTAGTCTCTTAAATGGTTAACTATGTTTGTTTGAGTGTGTAATTTCATATGTAACCATGGATTAGAAGGCTTAGGTTATGAAATGTTGTGTGTGGTGTGTGTATGTTTATTTATGAAGGAATGACTGTGTTTTGTGTAGTGTGCTTGATGTTTTAATATTCTCAATGGATGTCTTTGGTTGTGGTTACATGCAGTGAATGTGCATTTCCCTTACTTTAGTTATGGTATGAACATGTGTTGAGAATGAATGTAATGTATGCTTAATGTTGTGGCTTATGCAATATGTGTGTTAACTTGAGAGTTGGATTGTATGGATGTTAACATGAAAATGTGTGTTATTGTTGTGAGTTCAATTGAATGACTTGAATGGCAATGTGCGGGATGTGTGTGAAATGTCTTAATGTACATAATTTATGATGATTGATTTGGATTACATTAAATTGATGCGCTTTCATGGATTTAGTATGGTTATGCAAATGTATTGATGATTGGCTGTATTATGAGCTTGAATGGTTGGGCAAGGGATGTGGAAAAGTGTGAGTTTTATATGTGCATGTTCCATGATGTTCAAACATTTTGCACTACCGAGCAAAAACTCGAAGAGAAAATTATGTACATGAGATAATGGAAACATAAGAGTGAGTAATTCTAATTAGGTGTGCCCGGTTAGAAAATGGTAATGCGAGAGTGAGTCATTCTAGTCGCATGTACTCAAAATGAAAATGTCTCATATGAGAGTCAGCAATTCTAATCACAGTGATTCAGGCAATGTGAGAGTGAGTGATTCTAATCACATGTGATGGATAGAAAATAGCAACGTGAGAGTGATTGATTCTAATCTCGTGTGCCCAGTTAGAAAATGGTAATGTGAGAGTGAGTGATTCTAATCATACATACCCGAAATGATAAAGTGTCATGTGAGAGTGAGTGGATTCTAATCATAGTGACACGAGCCATGTGAGAGTGAGGGATTCTAATCACATGTGCATGGATAGAGATTGGTAATGCACGAGTGAGTGATTCTAAATGCATTTACCTACGAGAGATTGGTGTTAGGTGAAAGTGAGAGGATTCTAATCATCGTGACACAGGCAATGTAAGAATGAGTGATTTAATCATATTGTTGAACATCCCAAGAATTTTTTGTCGTAAAATTATAATTTTGATTCTTCTTTCTTGCAATCATCCATACTAGAAGTTACAAGTCAGAAGGTAAGCTTGGAAAGAAGGTTTACTTAAGGTTTATGGTTTTTTTTTCTGAATAGAATGGATATTAATTGATGTTTTGATTGTTAGGATTGCTGATCATTATATAGAAAAGCTGAGCTTGAATTTAGGTATCTGTTAGGATGATTTTAGGCAGCAAGGTTGATCAAATACAGTGGAAATAAGAAGGTTTAGTTATGGTTTACAAATGGTTGATGCTGGAAATGGGAATTTTGTTGAATCTTTATTTTTTAATGGACAATGATGCTAGAATCATGTGTTATTGAATGAGTAGAACATAAATGAAACCATGGAAATGTTTTAGACAATATAATCCTTAAGTGGATGGAATTTGGTACGGTTAAGTCATAAGGACAGATTGAAAAATGGTTAACTTAAAGTTGATAAATGATTGTTTTGATTATTCTAAGTAAAGAATGAATGTGTTAATGGTTAGTTAATGCCTTGTGTGTTATTAATTACATACAGGGGGATCTCTACGACTGTCGAGTGGTTGTTGAGCCAGTGTTAGATGGTTGTTTTTTACTTTATAACGAGGTAAGTGTTCTTACGCTTACTATATTGATTCGTAACTATATTCTTTAAGTTTAGTTAAATGCAATACTATATGGCCTATAATGATCTGTTGAGATTGATAAAGTTAGACGAATCAATATTAAAAATGAATCAAATGAATAGATTGATGACTTATGATATTGAAAATGATATGATTGCTAATGTTGACATATAGTTGATTTGATACCTATGTGGTATATTTTGATTGAAATGGTGTTGATATTATATCTGTGTGGTATTTGTTGACTTCGTAATGATTGAATACCTATGTGGTATTTATATTTGCTCTGTGTGAGCTGTACTGTCTACGGATATGAATGTCATTCCTGTGTTGTGTGCTAAAATGAATGTCATTAATACATACTGAATAATTTTGTGTGACACCAGCCTGTGTGGCAAGAATAGTTCTGTGTGAACTTACCTGGCTGGATTAAAGGACTGAGTTGTGTGTTGTCTTGGACTGAGCTGTGTGCGGTCTGATTGACAAAACCTTTCCTGTGTGGAACAGAGATATTCTGTGTGGACTGAGCTGTGTTGCTTCCGTTTGTGTTTGATATTTGAAATGAAAACAATTTGGGCCGAGTTTTATATAAAGAGCATGTATATATATATATATTCTCTCTCCTCTGTTCTATTTTTAAATTTGATTTCATATCATTTCTTAAATTATATTGATTATTAGGAAAAATAGTATTTTGAAAATGAACTTCACATTTAGTGGTATCAAAGCATGGATTAAATTCTCTGCAAACTGTGCTAATGGTTTTCAATTTATGTATGATTTTTATAACAGATAGAGCCGATAGATGACGTATCACCTGATCACACTATAGAGTCCATAGATTCAATTGAGGGACAGGGTTCAGCCCCAGTACCTCCAGAGCAGCCTACACAGCATATGATGTCTATACCTCTATATGATACTATCTATGCTCCATTCTAGGAAATCATGCAAAAGATGATGAGGGATCAGGGTAGAGGTTTAGGGAGTCAGACAAACCTGGACATTGATAAAAATTTTACAAAGGTAAGAAAGCAAGGGGCTAAGACATTCGAGGGTACTACAGATCCAATTGAGGCTTATGACTGGCTCAAGCATACGAAGAGGATTCTGACGCGTATGAGATGTATGCCAGAGCAAAAATTGAGGTACACTACTTCTCTTCTTGAGAAAACAGCTTAGAATTGGTGGGAATTGATTCCAGATAGTCAGAGAGATCCTCCAGTGTTGACTTGGGATGATTTTTTGATGAGATTTATTGGTAAATATACTCCTCCAAATTATCAGACAAAGAAGAAGATATAATTCCTAGAGTTGAAATAGAGGGAAATGACAATGGTTGAGTAAGAGGCAGAGTTCAGTAGGTTGTCTCGTTATGCTCCAGAAGATGTTGATACCGATAAAAAAGAGAAGAGATAGATTTGAGAGAGGTCTGTGGTCTCCGAGTATAGATTGCGATGAAACCTCTGACTTATGAAATGTTACTTGAGACAGTTATATGAGTAGAGGAGTTGGAGGCAGAGGGAGATAAATCTGAAGGAAACTGACATAGAGTCTTAGGTAATTCTAGTTCTCAGCAGCAGCAGAAAAAGAAGAAGACAGATTTCAGGCCACCCAGGGACACAGGTGGTAGAGATAGTAGATAGTCTTTGAGAGGAGCAGGAAGTGGTGGTAGAGTTTTTTATACCAAGCTTCCTATTCCTCATGGCCACGGTACAGGTACAGATACTAATAGAGATGATTGACACTATTATACTTGTCATCAGTTTGGCCATTTTTCTATAGACTGTCCATAAAGACAGGGTATATAGGGTGTTGATGTTACTAGACAGAGCATGTTGGGGATGTTAGACCTACAGTATCGATTGGTACTGGTAGAGGTAGAGGTGGTAGAGGTTCTGGATCTACTTATAGAGGTAGATCAGCTGCCAGAGATGGAGTAGGCGGTTCAGGTAAAAGAGGTGGATCTGCAGGAGCAGCAGCACCATCGGGGTCAGCACCACAGGCCTGAATTTATGCTATGACTAGAGATGAGGCTACAGAGGATCCAGACGTGGTCACTAGTATTATTTCTATCTTTACATATACTACTTCAGTATTGATTGATCCAGGTTCTACGTTCTCTTTTGCGGGTGAGTCAGTCGTAGACCATATTGGAGGTGGTATAGAGCGTTTGGGTTATACTGTGTCTGTATTGATGCCACGTGGTGGTACTATATTGGTTAGACATATTTTATGGAATTGTGAGCTACATATTGGTGAGTCGACTTATTTTGCCGATTTGATTGTTTTGAGGATGCAGAGTTTGGGATTATTTTAGGTATGGATTGGTTATCTGTTATTCGAAAGAACTCGTAATTAAGGTTGATGGAGAGAGACAAGTACTATTAGTAGGTGAAAGGAAGACAATTCCTTCTTGTCTGATTTCAACAGTGATTGCTGCGAGGTTGATTAGAGAGGGTTGTGATGCCTATCTTGCTTCAGTAGTTGATTTGAATCAACCTAAGTTAGAGGTGCGATATGTGGAGATAGTTTGAGAGTATCCTGAGGTATTTCCTAATAAGTTACCAGGATTGACACCACAATGAGAGGCTGATTTTAAGATAGAGACTGTGTTGGGAGCAACACCAATTTCTATTACACCTTATAGGATGACAGCTGTTGAGTTACAGGAGTTGTAAAGATAGTTGGAGGAGTTATTAGACAAAGGTTTTATACGCCCGAGTGTATCACCTTGCGGAGTACCAGTGTTGTTTGTTCAGAAGAAGGATGGTAGTATGCGATTGTGTATCGACTATCGTCAGCTGAATAAAGTGACAGTGAAGAATAAGTATCCGTTGCCGAGGATAGATGATTTGATTGATCTGCTGCGGGGAGCTGCAATATTTTCTAAAATTGACATCAAGTCAGGGTATTGGCAGCTGAGAGTTGAGGATAGTTCGATTGAGAAGACAGCTTTCAAGACTCGATACGGGCATTTTTAGTTCACTATTATGCCATTTGGGTGGACGAATGCACCAGCTGTATTTATGGCACTGATGAATAAGGTATTTCAGCCATAGTTAGAAAAGTTTTTGGTTAGGTTTATTGATGACGTTCTAGTGTATTTGAGAGATAGGGAGGAGCATAGGCGACATTTGAGGATTGTGTTGGAGTTGTTGAAAGAAAAAGAGTTTTATGCTAGTTCAGCAAATGCGAGTTCTGGATGTCTGATGTTATCTTTCTAGGACACGTGATCTCAGTAGATGGATTGAAACTAGATATTAGCAAGATAAAAGTAGCTTAGGAATGGGAAGCTCTAAAGAACGTATCTAAGGTACGTAGGTTTTTTGGTTTAGCTGGTTATTATCGCAGATTTATTGAGGATTTTTGAGGATAGCTAGACCTATGACATCTTTGTTGAGGAAGAATGTTCCATTTATCTGGAATGATAACTGTGAAATGAGTTTTTGGGAACTGAAGAAGAGATTGGTCGAAGCTCTAGTCCTGATGTTACCTAGTTAGGGAGGCAGTTTTGTTGTTTATACAGATGCTTCTGGAGCTACGTTAGGTGGCGTATTGATGCAGCACAGCAGAGTTATTGCATATACTTCACAATAGTTACGACCGCACGAGGCTAACTACCCAACATAGGATCTGGAGTTAGCAATGATCATTCATGATCTGATGGTTTGGCGTCACTATCTATATGGGGACACTTTTTAGATATTCACTGATCATAAGAGTCTCAAGTATGTTGTGACACAGCGAGAACTAAATCTTCGGCAGAGGCAGTGGATTGAGTTGTTGAAAGATTACGACTGCACGATTGAGTATCATCCCAGAAAGGCAAACGTTGTACCTGATGCCTTGAGCATGAAAGAAAAAGGGGATGATGATTCAGTGACCTATAGGGCAGAGTAGTTGTTTCTTTAGGAGAGATGTGAGTGTAGTTGGATTTAATTAAGGATCAGTTGTTAGCCAACTTTAGTGTTCGACCTCATATGCGAGATGTGATTACTGAGCGTCAGAAAGAAGATGATAATCTGATGCAGATTAAGGAGAAAGTTGAGTGAGGAAAGGTACCTACTTTACATCGACTTGATGATAATGGTGTACTGTATTATCGGGATAGACACTGTATTCCAGATATTGCACAGTTGAAGAATGAGCTGATGACAGAGGTTCATTCTTCTCCTTTATCAGTTCATCTTGGAAGTATTAAAATGTATCGGGATTTGCGAGAGTTGTATTAGTGGGTACATATGAAAAGGGAGATAGCCAAATTTGTTGCAAGATGTCTCCAATGTCAACAGATAAATGTACAACATCAAGCTCTAGCAAGAAAATTGAGACCACTTGAGATTCCAGAATGGAAGTAGGAGAAAATCAAAATATTGATAAGTAAGTGTCCATCACTTACTATATGTTATTTTGAAATGGAGGATTAATGAAACAAAAAATTAGAATGTAAAATGATAGCATATTTATATTTTGATTCTTATGATATAAGCTTAAATGCTTCATTGTTAGTTCACCGGCTCTAGTAAGCAAACTAGATCGGTGTAGTTTTACCGTGGAAGTATGCCTCTCGGGATCGAATCTCTTGAGGAACGTCGTATTTAAATTCATTTCGTGCTAAAAAGGAAATAAAAGAAAGCAATAATCATGAATTGGGATTTGAAGTTTTTGATATGAACAAGGAAATACAAAGACAAACAACTAAAAACAAAGACTCAACAATTGACTAAAAATGTGGGTTTTCCTATGTTTCAATATAGAATGCACTTGGTTCCTTAATGACTCGAGGTTAGTGACGGTTTTCTCGCGCTATCATCAATTAAGAGTCCCTTTCGAGATGCTCAAAATTACGTCCTTATGACTAGCAAGTGTTCTACTTTCGTGATACACTAAACTAGACAAGGCAATGGTCGCCTAGCCATTTCATCAAACACATTAAGGTCATTCGGTATATTTCTATCCAAACAAGCCCTAACTCTATTTGATTAGCCTTCCTAAACCTAGGCTTTCGCAACTCTGGAATAGGATTACTAACAATGAATAATTAACAAGCAAATGCAATCAATTGTTCCTAAAGAGCAATCAATTAATTGATATCTTCGAATATCTAATCCTAGACACTACTATGTATTTTTCATCATAGATTCAAGTAATGATTTAACCCTCCCTAAACCTCGGCTTTCTTAATTCCAGCATAGGGCCGCTAACAACAATCAACCACACTTGTCCGTACAATCATTCATTCATGAAGCACAACCAAAACAACAATCATTCAAGTATAAAGATAAGCCATTCAACAAAAAGAATCTCAAGATATCCATTAAGTAAACCAAGCATTAAACTTTATTTACATCCAAGAAAAACCCATAAAAATCTAGCCGAATATGGCTAGGTAAAAATCTAACAAAAGGAAAATAAAAAGGAAAGAAAAGAGGAGGAAAAGAAAGACTAAACCCTTGCTCCAAAGCCTCCAAAAATCTCAAGCAAGAAGGGTGAACAAAGACCATTCAAATAACCTAAACAAACCCTATTTATAAGCCTCCATGCAGCACCTGTGAAAAGTCTGGAATGCCCCCACTTAAACCAAGGACATTTTGGGCCATTTCTGTTGAGACATGAATGAGTCACGATCATGACTCAAAAGAGTCACGTTCGTGACTACCATTCTGTCCAATTTTTTGAATGAGAACATTGAGTCATGTTCGTATCTCTGGGGTGTCAAGAACGTGACACCCATTCTGCCCACAAGTTGCATCCAATTTTGAGTCACGTTTGTGACCTCGTTCTTGGTTCAAAGTACCACGTTCGTGGTTGATCTTCTGGCCAACTTTGCTCCTCCATTTCAAGTGTCACGTTCCTGACTCAAAAGTGTCACGTTCGTGACACTTCTTCTGTCCAAGATTGCCAGCCATTCTGAGTCACGTTCGTGGTTTATGTTAATCACGAACGTGATTCATTTTCTGCCTCTGTTTGGCCACCATTTGATCAATCACGTTTGCTCCAATTCTACCTCCATTCGTGATCAAGATGAATCACGAACGTGACTCATCTTCTGGACAGTATTTGCAGCCAAATCAAGTCCTTATGCTCCATTTCCTAATTCCGAAATGACCAAACTTGATGTTCCTTCGTTTCCATCAAAACCTAGCGAAATCTTCATGTTCTTCATTCAAATCTAGATAAAACCAAAACAAGCATAAGCTTATAAAATCCATTGGTTCATCTACTAAAATGATAGGAAAATCAACCTGAAATAACTAGAATAAGATGTGCATATTTGGTCCTATCAAACTCCCCCACACTTAAGCTTTTGCTCGAATCGAGCAAAACAAATCGAACCTAGGGCAAAGAGCTTAAATTGAAATGTAACTCGTGGTCTTGATCACATTCAAGATCCCAGGAATGTAATAGTGAGGTCTTACATATATTGATCAAGTGTTATTGATACCTAGACTTGCCCAAGCAAGCTACTTTAGGACTCGA
>CANYCX012957728.1:0-14347 GCA_948193385.1 Breynia disticha f. nivosa
AGAATCTCAGTTGATTAACTTAGCCTGTAGCCACATCATTTGAGTCTTAAGAAAACTACCCCCACATTATAATTGTGTTTTAACTTGTCAAAGTTTCAAAATTTCCTTCTTAGACAATTTTGAACAACAAAATTTGATATCCTGACTCAATTTGATGCAAGAAATTTAATAGTACACTCAAAATTCTAAAATTTCAATATTTTTTGGATAACTCCAGAATAGATAAATTAAAATAGTATAATTTCTACAGTAAAAATTCTAACACAGTATATGTAATACTCCACAACATTGGCACATATTTTTTAATAAATCCATAATTAAATAAATGAAAGAAAAAAAAGGTAATTAATTGACAACAAAAATAAACTAACCGCTACAATAATTTAACACAGCAGAAATCTTTGAATAATACCAATAGAGGTTCCTCAATCGTCATTGATGGACTATTTCACAGATGTATAAAATACGTCTAGTACAGGCTCAAATCTTCAACTTCTCCCTGAGTATTCAAAGACTAGCGAGCATAAAACTAATATAGTCTACACAACGATCTGTGTATACTGTGTGTGGGAAAAGAGAAACATTTTTTCTTATAAGGATTTTTACAAATCGTTACCAATGGTGAAGTGTGAAGGAAATGACTCTTATTTCTTTCATTTATATTATAAACCAAATTACTTATTTCAATGCTTTTCGTGAATTCATTTATGTTTTTGTTGTAGTTGAAAGATGGATCGCTTACAGATTGATCACTGGGATTGATCGAAGTTTTCTTCTTCTTCTTTTTCCATTTTTCAATTCTATTCACGTTGTTTTATTTTGATCTAGTGGTAGTTTTGATGTTTTAAGGCCATTGGGTTTTGACTCTATTTGTTAGATCTATTGTTTAGAGTGATATAGTTATATTACTATTTGGATAAATTGTTGAATGATCTTGGAGTTTATCAATGAAAGCCTTATGATTTTGGTAGTTCAGAGATTGGGTTTGCTGTTTTTATTTGTTTAGAATTTTGTTTTGTTTAATTTTTCTCTCAATTTCATGTTTAGGATTAGATTTAATCATGTTTTATGAATAGATTATAGTTATCCAACGTTACGAAGCATATGTGAGAATTGAGTATGAGTTCTTGTTGATTGATATAATTAGGTGAATCAAATTAGTGAAATCAATAAAACTTAAAGCCTTAATTCATAATTTTATTGAATCACCAGACATAGGCCTCAATAGTCTTGGATTATTGACTGTTCTGTGATCTTAGAGGACTCAGAATAAGTTTTTAGTAATTTTTGCTTAATAATTGAATTTATATTTGTTTAGATCTTTCACAAATAACCTTAAACCCATTCTAAGATCATATGTGGATTTATCATTGGGTAGCTCCTAATATCATTGTATTTTAGTTGATATTTCTTGATTGCTTTACTTTCTTAGTTTAACTTTTGCTTAGTTTGCATGTAATTAATTAAACTACTTTAAGTTTGAGTGTACACTAAAGAACTAGTATATTAGCGCATAACACCTAGCTTCCCTTGTGTTTGATAAATTAGGTCAAAAGTTATTCTCCCTATATTATTTGGATGCGTGTACTTATGCTAGATAGGCATTAGTTTAGGCTGTAACATGCTCTCTAACATGAATTCGTGCATACCTAATCCTACCGATACTTGTTTCCTTTTTAGAGGCATAGTGCTCCCATTGTGTAGATCTAATTCAAATACTATGTTCTAGACATGTATCCATTACTTCTGATTTACACTTAATGTCCTAGTGTTTTGTAGGACCAAACCCACTAAGTTAGAAAGAACATGCTAGTCTTAATTCATTCACTATTAACAAACCAAATTAAATGAAGATCCAATAACATAATCTCTTAATTCAAAGGCCTTACAGACATATCTCTTACATATTCCAACTTAAGCATTGAGATTTACTTTTAAAGAATTCCATCAATCTTTATGCACATATGTAACATAAAGTCATAATAAATTTCCTCAAATTTCAGTGTATTTTATATAAAATGCTTGGGGCTAGGGCTGACACTAATAAGACAATGTCACTAGTCACTTGATAATGAACTGAGTGTATGGTTATATCCAGATGAAATAATATGTTTCATTATTTATCTGAGAGTTTAGTGTTTGTGGAATACTATGGAATGAAATAGAATATATGAGAATGACTCGGTGCATGCATTGTGAAAATTCTAACATTTAACGGTAAAAGACTTTGTAAGATTGCATTAGGTCAAATGAATGTCATTGGATCTTCATTTAATTTGGTTTGTCATAATGACTTGCTAGAGTATATATATATGACCTTTAGCAATTTATAATTCATATTTCCAACATTAAATGAACATATAGGATCGCATAGAAAAAATTGAGTTAGAAAAGTCAGAAAATTAGGTATATGCACAATATAGCAAATGGGTTTTTAAAAATGCCCACTAATGATTCTCTTCATTTGAAAATGTGTAAATGTTGTTTACACCTTATAGATTTGCCCGTTTCTCATATTTGAAATTTAAAAATGCCCACTTGAATAAAGCAAGTAACAACAAATGAAAAATTAAATACAAAATTTGAAAAGGCAACAAATCACGCATAACTACATAATTTAGTGGAGAAATGAAACAGTAAAATCAATACAAACACAAAAAATGTCTCCTTTTATTAATATTCAACAACAATCAACAATCTGGCATTACAAAATGAATTAAAGTGAACACTCTAGAATTCGTACTATTATCCTCGAAGTATTTGAAATCAAGTACACAAAAAAAATTTTTTGTTCAATTCATTTATATTATACATTAGTATGAATGTAATATTTATTTGTTGGATTCACATAAAATAAAGATCACAAATTATGCTTTAAAATTGTATTAATATTTTTGTATAATTGGATAACAAGAACATGTTACTAAAGAAATAATATAACAGTTCATTTCTTACTTCAAAAAATTGATAATTATTCCTACAATATTTGGTAATCCAAATCACACCTTCAATCTAGTCGTAACAAAAAATCCTCCAATTCAAACTTCATATACTTAGTTCCAATCTTAAAAAGCATAGACTCAACATCTTTACAAACAACTTTTCTGAGGCATAAGCAATGAACAAACTATGCTTGAACATTTATGAGTTCTAAATTATGTATCCACTCAAAAATAGTCTCCTCAAACTTCTCAATCGAACCATTAGTCAAATGTAACTTTAAAAACTCAGATATATCTGGCATGTGGTATAGAGACACTCTGGACTTGAAATGGTGTTTCGTTTGGATCAACAAATCTTCAGATTTTGGAATATAAACAATGAACACATTAAATTTTGTTCCTAAACTAGAATAACATTCAAATTCAAACTTGTTCATTTATGTTCATAAAGAGCATCCACTGAAATATCATTGAAACAAACAAAATACAAAACATTCGATATAAAACAATATACTCCCTCCGTCCCATTTTAAGTGTCAATTTTTTTATTACACGTTTTAAGAAACCTCATTTAATATAGCAACTTTTACAAATTTATCCTTGTATTGGAATTACACAAAGGGTGTGATTGGTCATGAAGTAAATATTTATTGGGAATATAAACTTTTATCATTAATATATGAGGCTATTTTAGTAATATTTTCATTAAAAATTAGTTTGTGACACTTATTTTGGGACAACAAAAGTGTACTTTTGTGACACTTAAAATGGAACAGAGGGAGTATTTATTATCGCAAAAGTTCAAAGTTGTTCATATCTGTTCATCATAACATGCAAACATATACAACAAAAACAAAACTCCATATATAAATTGTTTCTCCATGTTCACAATTGTTGACGAATTTCAACAATAAAACTAAAAACAAATGGAGAAACCAAGAGCAAAATAACCACGTCCACATTCATAGAATTCACACCAAAAAAATTCATATATGTTCAAAATCATCGTCCACAAACAAAATAAACTAATATAATATTCAAATAATCATGAAGTAAACTCTTCGATCATTAACACTAAGGGCCTATTTGACAACGTCAATTAAGTGTTTAATTAAAAATATTAAGCACTTAATTAATTTAAGTGTGTTTGGTAACACAAAAAGATAACTACTAAACTTAACCAATTAAGTCAATAAAACTTAATTTTATAAGTCAAAATCTTTAACTTAATATATTAAGTAATTAACTCTTCCATATTTTTCATAAAAAATATACGTTAATAACTAAAATTTTTTTATAATAAAATTTATCAAAATATTATCAAATTTTTTTTAATAAAATTTATTGAAATATTAACAAATAAATTTTATATATTTACCTTTTTTTTGCACATACTTATTACTAATTATTAAGTTATGACTTAAAAAACTATCTTATTAATTTTGATATTATCATCATTAATAAAAATCTTACTCTAAAAATGTTATTTATAATTTATTACAATTGAAAACCCAAAATAAAAAAAAATCTAATACACATACGTGCTCAATTATTTTATTTTCGATTTGTGCATTCATGAAAGAAATATTCATAATTCTTTTGTCTATTTTTCTCATATTTTTTAATTATTTTATATTTTTGATATTTTGTCCAAATTTCAAATAATAATTCATTTGCTTGTATATTTATCACACTAATTAAATTCAGCACTTAATTTTCAGTTACAAATAAACATGTTTTATTAACAAATTAAGCATTCAGTACTTAAAATTCAGCACTTAATTTTTGAATACTTGATTTTTAGTTTTATCAAACAGCCCCTAATATTCAATTATAGACTTGTTCATTATAAAGAACCACTGACAACACATATACATACCAAATTAGACTCTCATATATATTCATTCATATTTATAACTGTTCATGTTTTTCTCGTATACAAGACAACAATGTAATCAGAATAAGAACTAAACAAACACATGCACTGGCATAAACAACACAACAATTTACAATTTAACTTTGTATTTGTTCATATTTGTTCAAGAACATCATTTTCAACATAATAAAAAACAACAAAATGAACAATTAGAAAGGCAAGAACTATACCCTTTGCATATTATCCCTCGCTATTTTAACCTTTTTCGAAGCAACTATCGCTTTCTCCGACATGTCTTCTTGTTCTTTCCTTTTCTTAACCCCCTTCTCTTCCACTTTCTTTAACCCGACTTCTTGACTTTTACTTTTCTTAGAAGATGACTCTTTCACTTTGTTTGACACTGCTTCTTTGTCTTTAGATTTCTTAACAACCGTCACTTTCACCTTCTTAGACCCTACATCTGTTTGTTTTATTTTCTTAACAACAGAATCTTTCTTAGGTGCCATTACCTAACCAAAAACAACAAATGAACAGACTTTAAACACACGACATAGAACCTTCATAAAAACTCTAAAAATTTCTTCTTAAAACTACAAAAGACTCAGTAAAAATCCACAATATTCTAAAAATCTAAACAAGTAAACGCTAAAAAAATCAGAACATACCTTTTATGAGAAGCTTCTTCCATAAATTTTGATGATAAAGAGACAAACAAGAGAGAGCAACGAGAAACTGAAACGATGGAGAGAGAAATGTAAAAAGAAAATGAAGAGACATTGTGAGGTTAGAAATCTTGGAAAGTAACAACAATTACTATCAATACGTTATTTTAGGGCGATGATACGATTATCACCATTAAAACCAAATCTAACCAAATCTATTAGTTTCTAACTAGTTGATCGAGCACTTTCAAAATTTAAAAAGACAAAATGGGCATCTAAATATACTTAAAACAACTTAGTAACATTTTAAAAATGAGTCAATATTGGTGGGCATTATTGTAGTTTGAAAATGTATATATGGTTGTACACGTAATTCTCTGTAGAAAAGTATAAATTTGACATTTTCAGTTTGATTTATGTTGAAGCCCAATAGGTGGGTAATTTCGGCAACTCATATGTTGACTAATTAATTAATATTTTTAATAAATTAAAATGCATGAATATTTTGGAGGAGTTTGAAAGGAGTTAAACCACTTGTTTTAGCTAAGTAAGAGCAAATTGAGTGGAGATTTTATGAGACAAAAATGTGGTTGTTATTGTGTTAATTTTAAGCAGATCCTAACTGATAAAATTTTAATTTTGAAGATATAATCACTCGAGGATTTTTGGCTAAGAGTGGATTCAGCAAAAGAGGTCTTTTTTTTTTTTTTAAAACTCCTTTCCTTTCCCTCTCTCCTTTCATAACCTCACATAGTCGAATTCCATAAAGGAGAGAGTATAGATTTTATCTCAATTCTAGCATCCTATAAATGTCCATTATAACCCCAAAAGTGAGTCGATTTAGTTCATCACTATAGCCCTTGATTATAGCGAATACACTAAGTGCTAGCATACTTCTTTGCCGCCGGATTATAGAGGGAGGACACAAAAATTTTATCCTCATTGACATGCATGCTGAGGTTCATTACGATTGTATAAAATTTATTTCATACTATAGTTACTTTATATCTACATCCGCTTGAGCATTGGAGAAGCTATACTTATCTACTAATTGCAATTTTATGCATCTAGCGTGGTTTCAAGATTATTTTTATGTAAATTTCTGATTTTTTTTGTCATTACTCGTTTAAGACATTTTGAAAACCTAACATAACCTTCCCATGGAACCATTACAATCTTGAAACAAATCGATGAAAAGTTAGCCAAAATTATATATTTCTGCTACATAGATTCCATCCTTACTCGGTTACCAAAGTTATCCGTATGCTTAAAAAAATTGTGTTGTTAATCTTTGCTTAACAATTAGCCTAATCAACTAAAATATAAGGAAAAAAAACAACAGAGAACTCTATAAAACATTCATTAAAACTTTTCAAGTAATTTTTTTGTTTATTTAATATTTAATTACTAAAATAGCATATAAATTATAATATTAAAAGAAATTGGTTACTTCAAATGCAAAAGCTGAACAAATTCTTCCACAACTTCATTAATCTCTTCATCACCTTTATTTCCAATAATCTCTCTAAACTCTCTTGCTTTATTTCTCACACACTCTCCATTACTTCCCATCACGTCTTCAATAATTCTTGCCATCTCCTCTCTTTGAACCTTCCCATTTCTATCCTTCTTCACCTCCACACCAACACCAACTTCTTGAACCAGTCGAGCATTCACAGGTTGGTCAAGATGCATAGGCAATGCAATAATTGGCACACCATATTTCATGCTTTCCATTACAGAACCCCACCCACAATGGCTCACGAATCCACCAATACTTTTGTGCCCTAGAATCTTTCCTTGTGGTGCCCAATCTTCCAGCACCAGTGCTTTTTCTCCTACACTTTTGAGATACTCTCTTGGTAGTGCCTCTTCAATGGTGATTTTTTCTCCTATTGGGAATCTTAGTAACCATATAAAGTTCACATTGCTTAACTTTAACCCGTAAGCTATCTCTTCGATCTCTTCCTTGGGGAGGAAGCATTCAGTTCCGAACGAAACAAAAACTGTTGATGAGTTTTGTTTCTTATCGAGCCATTGCATTATTTTTAGTTCTTCTTCTGATTCTAATTTTTCTGTTATAAGATCTTGGTCGACTAATGGACCAACCGGGACTATTTTCTTTCCAGTTATGCTTGAGGCATAATCAATATATTTCCCTTCAAATTCTCTAAATGTTTTGATCAAAATAATGTTTAAAGACCTTTGTTGGCATTCCCTAACCCGATTCATGCTATTAGCAGTATCATTAATCATGCTTCGAAACTTAGTGAGCTCGTAGTCACGGATAAAAATAGCCGGGAAAGGAAATTCGTGAATTTTCGTGGTGTGATGCCTTGAAAAGGCAGTCATTGAAGCACCGGAGCTCAAGAATAAAACAGCAGGGATGTTGAGTGAAGATGCCATTGCTGGAGCCCATGGCTGAAGTAAATCATAGATGAGAAGATGTGGGGATATGGCTTTTAATATCTTCTCAAAGCTAGGACTTGCCATGTCAAAGGCAGCTTTAAGGGCTGGCATGAGATGAGATGGTAGGTCTTTTGTTGTATGGTAATGTGGAGGAAGATCAGGTAATGATGGTAGATGAATTTCCACAAGTTGGATTGATTTGGAGTATTTCTGAGAAATATTTTGTTTGATTGAACTAAGATTGATTGGAGTTGAACATAAGTAGACATGGAAGTTTCTTTGTGAGAGTCTCTTGGCTAGTTCTGTGTAGGGTGAAAGGTGACCATGTGCCAGCCATGGAAGCATCAAGATTTTGATGGCATTGCTTTCATTATTCATTTCCATTTTTACACGACGGTGTCGATCCTATATAAAGGAATATGATCAATATATAGCAGCCATCATGATATGCATGAATTGAATAAGATAATATAAGTTGAAGTATTAAAATTACGTGCCCTCAAGAGGAGAAGAGAAGAGTTGAGAGTGATGTGCGTGGAAGCTGGAGTAGATGGCTCGTGTTAATAAGTACGACCGCAGTGCAAGAATTATGATAGCTAGTTAGAGATAAGTTGTTTGAAAGAAATGGTGATGTAGACCATTTGAACTTCTTTATTATATGACACATTAGCTGATGAAAGTCTTTGAATGCATAACGACGCTTGTGGTATTGGATAAATTGGATTACTAATTATGGGGATTGTTTGTAGGAATTTATTTTTTAGGAAAATAATTTTTTAAATTTTTGACATTTGATGCAAATAAAAAATAAGTTAAAAAAATTATAATTTAAAAATTAAAAGGATAATAATAATTATTTTTAATTTATTTTTAAAATTTTTTTAATTAAAATATAGAATTATATTTTTTATTATATATTTTTAGTTAATCACTAACACTAAGTTTGAGAAACGTTGTTAGAAGTACAATTAATCAAGAAATTACACTCGTGCGGGCTGTATTATTTTTGATGAAATAATATTTTAATTATGATTGTAATAAATTTTAGTTGGAGCTATTTATTGTTATTTTGATATATTGCAATAGTTTGAATATGCTTATAAAGTAAAATGCTAATTCTTCTCTGTAAGAGGGTAAAGATAAAAATATAAATTATGGAATACGCAACTCTAAAGATTATTGCAGTAAAAGTGAAACTTTGTACGAGTGAAATAATAATAAGTTCCATCCTGTGCATATTTTTACACAACACGTTATATATCATGCTTCATTTAATACATATATATATTGCTAGAAGAATCATGACCATAATATTTTACAAATTTTCAATTCTTTATATTAAGTTGAAAGAATCATGACCATAATATTACAAAATAGAAGGAGAAAATTTAATACTTTAATTTTCTTTGGATTGCTGAAATCTTTGTTGTTGAGATCGAGGAAATATCCTTCAGTAATTTTCCTCTAGTCTTACACACACTTACAAAAAATAAATAATTTCATTTTTCTTTAAACTTATGATTCACTTAACTTGAATCAATTCAACTAGATGTTTAAAGACCATGAAGAAAACAACATGGAGAGAGAGAAATAGGGTTATTAAAACTGTGTCCCGTGTGTCGTGTATTATGTGTAACAAATCAACCCTAATATGTTAACTAAGGTGGGTATTTGTAGACCTTTGTGTTTTAGTTTGTCTCTGATTAGGATTCCTTAAGTTAATTCCAAGTTAAATACATTAAAGAAGTTCTATAATAAAATTATAACTCTTAGGGATAATCAAGGAATTAATTAATAATTACTATTATACCATTTTTGTTACATTTGCCCTTGAAATTAATTTATGAAAGTTCAATAAACAATAACCTTCTCAAGGCTTAATAATGAAACAAGTAAATACAAATCAATAATTGTCAATTTTCTTTCTAGCGGTCTTATCTGATCCTTTGCACTTTGATATCATGACATTATAAGGCATAAAGCAAGTCATCCTTATTATATATTGTCACTTTCTTGATCTTATTTGTGATACTAAAATATTAAGATTTGTGGCCTCAACTATCATAGAATCTGGATGTGGCCACACACTAATTAGTGTGACACATCAAGCGACCACTAATATCTTATCTCTTTATGAGAGTGTTATTCCGTTCACTTCTTTATGACCCTTTAGCATGGATTGTAATATACCCAATCATATTTGTATCTGCAACCTAGTTATAAATCATGTTAAGCATATGTCAAAGCATATCAAAATCAACTTTAGTCACATAAAAACTTCATATCTTAGGATACCAATACAAGCACCACTTGTTCAAATGTTTGACTTCTTACCTACCATGTCACTTTCACATTTAGGTGGATCGATCCAATATATTCTCTCTATTGATGTATCTATGTTTTTTATACTCCATTATTGGTGAAATACAATCATCTCATAGAAAGACATACTAGTCTTGGTTCATTGAAATTTTCATTTTTAATGGTTGATTAGGATGTTTAGATGTCATCTTTAAGTCCACATGAATCACTATTCAGTGTCTTACATTGATAATTGAATAGGATAGGCTAGTTTTATCAATTTTATGTGCTCAAGAATATAGACCAATAAAATGAGTTACCTTATTTTTATCATTTTCTCTTAATGATAAGCAAGTTTCCACTAGCCTTTAGTCCCAATCAGGAACAAACTTGAGAACAACTGCCTTAACATGTTTCCCATGCTTAACACTTACCAATAACTTAGTTAACATCTCAGCTACATTGTATTCACTTTTTCATTTGTTTATCTTTGACATCTTAGTTAACATCTCAGCTACATTGTATTCACTTTTTCATTTGTTTATCTTTGACATCACCTCTCTTGATTACCTCTTTAATCATGTGATATAAACTGAGTATGTGTTTAATATGATTCATACTTTTTGGCTTGTATAATGGTCTTAGTGCTACCATAAAAGGACTGTTGTGTCTAGAATGCTTAGGAAAAATCCTAACTCATTTATGAACTTCTTTCACTAATCACATGTTTAGTAGCCTCTCTTATTGTAATATACTCTAACTCTGTAGAATAGGTCCACAGTGTTGCCTAAAGTCAATATTCTTAATAACTTCAATAAGTGTAAACATTTATCCCAATTGCAATCAATATTATTTTCAAGTAGAATGAAGCATATCTTTACATATTCCTCTCCACCATATACTAATATGAGATCTTTAATCCTTTTAAAAAAAACTTAAAAGATCCTCTTAACAATGGTTCAGTTCTTAACATTCAATTAAGTACTTAGTATAACATTTATGAAAGATCTAGTATAACATTTATGATAGTTCCTATATCAAAAGTATATAGGACTTTACTCATGATCTCTCTATCTCTCTCAATATATGGAAAGTTACTACTACTTAGGCTAACTCCTTAAGACAAGGGCATATTCTCATTCTTTTAGTTAGCAATATAGGAATGAATTTAAAAGCTTTCTAATGTACTTTTCACTACTTAGTTCCTAAGAGTCTATTTGATCTATCTCTATAGATCTTGACATTGTTTATTAGTTAGCCTCTCCTAAGTCATTCATTACAAAACAATTCCCAATTATTTTTAGACTTTATTCAATATTAGAATGTTATTTCTAATGTTTAGGATGTTGTTTACATTGAAACTGAGAGAAATGATTATGCTTGCACAAAAAATCATATATACAAAATGTTTTTCAACCACTTGTGTAGTAAAGAACACTTCCACTATTCATTATAGATTATATCTACCTCCAATGTATCCTCTAGACTAGGAAATTATGGCACTTGAATTTCATTGAATTCCATTTTACTCTCATTATTCTTCTTGAGAATCTAGTCTTTCGATTAGAAAATAGCCGATTGCAAAAACAAGACTTGTTCTCATTAGTATAATAAGATAGTATCCCTTTATCTCTTAGGATAGCCAACAAGTATTTTAGATTCTTAGTGGATAGCTCATCCATACAAAAACTCTCTTTAAGCGTGACTTGCAAACTCAAACCTTAAGGAAAGACTTTTGGGTTTACTTCCCAACCATTGTTGGAAATTCTCTATTCCTAAGGTTAATTATGGGCCAATAAAATTCAAAAATTTTGAGCTAACCTAATAATAGAATTAATGCCATATAATTGAGGAATAAGGCCAAAAAAATTACCTCTTATTCTCCTATCATAATTGTATACTCTTAATATTGTTGAGGAATAGAGGCTACCCTTGAGTGACTTCCCTCTACTTTCACACACACATACAACACAAAGGTTAAAAATATCCTCTTTCTTGTCTATGATTTACACAACTTATATCAAAATTAATCTTGATGTTTAAAGACTAAGACCAAACGACCAAGATGAGGGAGAGGAATAATCTGCACAACTTTTATGATAAGAATGTATATTTATAGCCTCCAAGACTTTATTACCAAGTTTAAGGGTCTTTAAGTTCAATTAGAATTAAGCACTTGTATTCTAATTTAACTAGAAGAAGGTTACAAACACTTAGACTTTAATTTTAACTAAAAAATCTATCAGAAATCCAATTCTTATATTATAGGATGTGTTACACATTTTAGAGGAGAGAGAAAATGACAAGGGTGATAAATTTAGGATATGTTTATGTTATTTGTCTTAAATTAAGACAATCTTTCTTAATCCACTCTATTTTTCTTGGTTTAGGATAGAACATTATTCATGTCTTAAAATTGATTAATTTATGGATAATTATTTGTCTTAAAAATTTCCAAATTTATTTTTCATGCATTAAACTCAAATCAAATCATTTAAAAATATTGTGCATGATTTTTTACTGTATATTTTACATAATAAACTTAGTAAAATATACTTTCACTCACTATGCAATTTTTGAAAACTTTTCTTTCTAAAAATATTGCAACCTTTATCATGTAATTTTGTGCAAGATCCTATAGTCCCATTTATCCCTAGCGTTGACTTATAATAGTATAATTAAACATTATTAACCTTTTCAAGTCTTAATAATAACCTAAGTAAATGGAATTCAACAACTGTGAATTTTCTACCTATGTAATTTTTATATGCACGATCATTTGCACTTTGATACCATTACAGTATAAGGCATGGAACAAGTCATCCTTATTCTGTATTATCACTTTATTGATCTTATTTGTGAAACTAATAAGCTCAGACTTATGATCTCATCATACAATCTGAGTATAGCCGCATACTACTCAATGTCACACATCAAGTGACTAGTGATATCATTTCTCTTTCGATAGTGACAATCTCTTTACTTCTTTATGGCCATCTAGTATGGACTATAATATGCATAATTATATCTATATTTGAAGTCTAGTTATAGGTCACGTTAGACATATGTCAAAACATATCAAAATCCACCTAAGTCATAAAAAAACTTCAACTCCAAGGATACTAATATAACAACTATGAGAATATTTATGATTTCTAGTCTACCATATAACATTCTCCTTTGGTGGATCAATTCAATACATCCTCTCTATTATGTATCCATTCTTTCTATGCTTCATAATTAGTGAAATATAATCATCTTATCGAAATACATATTAGTTTTAGTTCATTACAATTCCCATTGTCAATGATCAACTAAGAATGTTAGAAATTATCCTTATGTTTGCATGAATCAATATCAAGTGTCTTACTATAATAATTATCATAGCTAATATTATGGATGATTTTATTAGTTCTACATAGCTAATATAATGATAAGCAAGTTTGCTTGAGACAACTGCATTAAGCTTAGGGCTCACACTAAGAATCTCCTACTAGCCTTAAGTTCAATTAGGATTCAATGTATAGATAAAACTAATTGTCTTAACATACTTTTTAAGTTTAATACTTTCTAATAACATAATTAACATATTGTCTTCATTGTCTTCACTTGTCTCTTATTTTATCTATGACATCACCTATGACACTTAAATTTATTTTTCATTTTTATTTCTAATAAATTCCTTTTACAATTACATATATAATTTTTTCATAACTTAAATACAACTCACACTTAAACCTAGAAATAAATTCAAATGTAAATTGCCCTAACATAAATGCATATATACATATATATATATACAATGTACGTTATTTTAAACTCTCAAATTTATTCTTGGTATTAAGAAAAACTATGTGTGTATGTGTGTGTACGTATGTCTGTATGTGTGTGCATCTATATGTGTGTATGTGTGTGTGTATGTATGCATGTATGTGTGTATGTATGTATGTATGTGTGTCTGTGTGTGTGTGTGTATGTGTGTATATGTATGCATGTATGTATGTATGTATGTATCTATGTATGTATGTATGTATGTATGTATGTATGTATGTATGTATGTATGTATGTATGTATGTATGTATGTATGTATGTATGTATGTATGTATGTATGTATGTATGTATGTATGTATGTATGAATGTATGTATGTATGTATGTA
>CANYCX012957782.1:0-13342 GCA_948193385.1 Breynia disticha f. nivosa
ATTATAGCACTTAATCATCGTGGTGCTCCTATTTCATTAAGATCTCATCCGATTCGACAGAATTAAGGTGATACGTTCTTCCCTCGTGCTAGTACACTTTTTGACTAATCCGTGTGTTAATCTTTAGAGGAATCACACTTGGGATTCTGGTTTGGTGTCACAAAGGTCATCTTATTGCATAATAAGGTGGTAGTTACTCGGTTTTTTCCTAAAACAATCGGCCAAGGAAGAAAGCTAGCAAGGTATGATCTTTATGATAAAGTTTTGGTTTTTATGTTACCATTATGTCAACCGATTGTATATGGCATGTTTTGAGATGTTCTTATGTTGATCTTGGTTTGTTCTTATGTGTTTTACATGATTATTCCGCTGCCAAAAAGTTTTAAACACATAGGAAACCCTACAAACCCAAAAGAGTTTAGTAGACCTACTTTTATTTATATGGGGTATAAAGGTTATACAGGCTATAGACCTCAAACTCCTCCATTTAATATGTCTTATGGTAAAGGAATAGAACTAGGATATGGTAGGAAAGGATAGAGCAGTACAGTTTTAACTCCAGAATTTACCAAGCCTATTTGTCAGCATTACCAAAGAAGATATAATAAAGACTATATGGCATAGGAGGATGTTATTTATATAGTCAATAGGGACATTTCTTTAAAGATTGTCCAGAACATATGAATGTAATGAATTTTATAAAAAATGTAATAAAACCTCAATCAACACAATAGGGTAGTGAATTAGTAACTTCTTCATCCAATGTTAACTAAGGTAGGGGTAGAGGAATAGAATGGTAGAGGTAGAGGAGTTTCAGGGACCCAGCCAAAGAGATAAGCCATAGTGTTTGCCGTGTCAAGACAAGAAGTATCCAACGCTCAAGAGGTATCACTCATGAGTTATAGTTAGTTAATGTTGTTGTTTATGCTTCATAGATCTAGGTTTTACACATTCATTCATCATTTTAGCTCATACATAAAAATGTACAGTTTTTTTTATAACAATTAAATATTTAGGTTAGTGAAAATTTAGTATACTTACCTCAATTCTCTCTCTAGGTTTTATCACCTTTCGTCTCAAAACCTCCAAAATTCTCATTCTCAAGCCCTGTTTTTTGCTCACTTTCCCTAACAACCCTCTAGTCAAGCATTGACCCCTTTTCTCTCATTGATTTTTGTCCTTTTAATCTCATTCAACGTCCACATATATCGTTCATCTAAATAAATTCAAAATTCTAAACCCTAACAAAACTTCCATTTTACCCATCAGCAAAACTCACATGCAACACATAAGAAAGAGTTCTTACCTTAAGAAATCAAGTTCTAGTGTTTTCTTGCCCCTTTTTTTTTGCCCCTTTTTTTCCTCTTGTTAAGGATTTTAGGAATATTAATGTTGAGTGTAGGGATGGGAGTGTTTGTTTTCTACTGTGTCTGTTGGGTGTGTGTGTACATGTGTTTTAAACTCTATTTGGTCCTTTAAAACATGCCACACAACACGGGCAGCTAAAATGCCAATGTTGATGACCGTGCTCTCCATTTCAGGCAGCATGCCTTCACAACAAGATTGTATCTTACTTGTGTCACTTGAATTTACATTGTAGTGAACTTTACATGGCCCATGCACGATCGTGCCTCATGCCATATTGCCCTTTTTACTTATATCCCTCAATTATGAACCCTTATTGTTTATTATTTAGTACCCTCTAGTTATGACACTAATTATTTCATCATTAATGACAAATTTCTAGGGCATTATAGAAATATTTGATTCAGCAGTGGTGCAAATGCAACTGACGCATTAGTAAGTCAAAACGGTACAATTGTGTACTCAAAATGATAATAATAAGTCTACAAAGCTATCTTTAGTATCAAACTCATAAGAATGTATATACATAGTATGTACAAATATGTACAAGTACAAAATCCAAAACATCAAAAATCTGGAGCTAAGATCTCGAAAACAAGTATGGCTCTACAAAACTGATCACCACGAATCACCGAGTCCAGCAGCTACTTTCTATGATCTGCACAACATTTCAAATCACACAATGGGTGAGTATTTTCATACTCAGTAAGTGCTTTTACACACTCACCAAAGTATTTAATGCATAAGTAATCATTGTTTTTACAATTTAAATACGTTATATGATAGGGTAAACATCCCTATTTTACTATTGTTCCAAATATGTTCTTAATTGATGTTTAATTCACTCTTTAGAATGTTTTCTAGGAGGCACGGTTGTATCATATAAAACATGGGACCGTGATCATCATCATTTCCATAATATCTCGAGCACTGTTCGTGGTGCCAAAATTTGTCTGTAGCACGAGGGTGTGCTGTCAACGCAGGGGTTGTGCTAACTCTCGAAAATGCACATTTCATTTCCATTTTCAGATAAACAAAGCATAGTAAGCATTTTCTTAAGATTATTACTTAACCAAGACATTGCTTATATCAAAACTATAGTAAAACAAAATAATTCCTCTTTCATATAGCACAATATCAAGGCATCATGTTTACCAAACAAAGTCATAACACATATGCCTTTTATAGGTACTCATTCTTAAAAAAATAACACTCATAACCATAATTAATCACAGGAATTAAATCAAAAATAATCACCAACTCATCATCTTATTTCCCATGTTATCAACTATAACATGTAAATGCATATATGAATGCAGTAATGAAAGGAAATGCGATGCCAATGCAAATCGCATGTAATATGTCTCAGGGGTTTTACTTTTATTTTTCTTTACTTTTTCCTCAGACCTAGTTTAGCATCAGATCTTTCTTAGAATCATCCTTAGCATAAAACTTAGGATAGCACACAACTAGTAAAATGAGCACACAACTCGTAATGATATCACACAGCTTATCTGAATCGCACATAGCTCATGTAACACAATGCATATGCAACACATGAATGTCAAATATGCATTCATAAGATCAATCTCAAATTAACTCATATTATGCATAATCATATCATATAGAAAATAGCTCATAACATTTCACATATGAACAAAATTGGCAATATCCATCAGATTCCTAATGCATAGCATCATTAAGTGATCACTTTCAATTCATTCCTTTCACATAACTCATAGCTCAAATGAACTTAACAATATGAACAATCAAAGGCATAAATCATACAATCCATCATTAAAACATAACCACAAATCACATAAAACATATCATACTCTCATTTCATCATTAGAATCAAAGCAATACACATAGAAAACATATTAACTTCATAAGGTCATGAGGTCATAAGCAACTCACACATAGCAATCAAGTCATCAAGACACATTTCTGTTATCATTCTAACATATTTGCATCATTTCTATGTATGAAATAACCATATAAATGAAAGACATACAATGGTAAGTGTAAATGGCACTTACCTCGATAATTACCTAAAGTTGGCCTCGGTCTTAACTCTAATCCAAAAGTCGTACAGTTCGTATTGTACGAAATCATCACATAAAGGCTATTATTAACTCATTTCATAACTATAGAACTCAAATTACAGCCTTAGAATTCAATTATCAGTTTTCCTCAGTTACTTCCCACACCACCAAATTCCATAATTCTTGTTCTAATCATGATTTATATGTTATAAATTATTCACTTGAGTTCAATCACTTATAACTCGTTTAACTAACACTACTTTAATCATCAATAAAGAAATTCGTCCTCATTTTCATCAATTAAGCAAGCTAAAACCCATATCATACTTAAAATCATTTTCAAACTTCTTACCTTAATGAAATTTACTGTAATTAAAGTTCCTCCTTGTGTAATCTCACTCCCAACAAGCATTCTAGGGTTTTTCCTCACTTCTCGCTCAAGTATTCCACTGCTTGCTTTATGAAATGAATAAAACAGTATTTAGTGCGTATCCTATTTAAAATTTCCTAGTTGGCATGACCTCTGGCACGAGTCGTGCGCGTGGTCATACATGCTTTTACAGCACGAGTTCCAATTAAGTCATGCAGGAGATCATGCTGATCAGTTTCTAGAATGATGAGCATGCCCTCCAGCACAGTCGTGCTCGTGCCAGTGCTCATCTGCTGTTTTCATCAACTTTTTAATTTTCATTCTGATTCAATTTTGTTTTAATCTATTTTCTTATAGATTAATTCTATCAATTTCCAGTGTGTTACAATTCTCTCCCACTTAAGAAATTTTGTCCCTAAAATTTAAATCAGACATAATCATAACCATTTCCAACTAATTTGCATATATCTTAAGTTAAGTTTTCAAACACTTAACACAAATGACAGCAACAACTATAGCACAAAGTGCAACAAAAACATGCTAACATCATCTCAGCAAGCCTTTGACTCTCTCTCTGGGAACAGATACGGATACTGCTGTCACATATCACTCTCAACCTCCCAGGTAGCTTCCTTTAGTGAATGGAAACTCCATTTCACCAGGACCATAGGAATATCCCAATTTTATAACTGTCACATCTATCTATCCAGAACCTTAACAGGCTCCTCCTCGTAAGATAAGTCCTTTGATATCTCCAACTCTGGAGTCCTCAACATATAACTAGGATCAGATGGGTACCATCTCAATATAGATACATGAAAAACATCGTGAAGTCAGGACAACTCCTATGGTAACTATAATCAGTAGGCAAGTGATCTCACTCTCTTAATAATCTCATACGGTTCAATACACCTAATACTCAACTTACCTCTATGCCCGAATCTGATAACACCTCTCCAGTATGAAATCGCATAAATACTCTCTCCGAAATCACATACTATCTCTCAATGATGTCTATCGAAATAACTCTTATGACGATCCTAAGTTGTTTGCTTACAACTTTTCACAACATTGACATTTTTAAGAGTTTGCTAAACCAACTCTGGTCCCTCTATCTGTCACAAACCCTCAATATCCTAATATGCTAGACTCCTACACCGTCTCCCATATAAAGCCTCATAAATTTCCATCCCAATAGCAGAATGAAAAACTGTATTAAACTCTAAAACATAAGCTCGCATCATATCTTTGATTGTTTGAATCATCCTCTCTGACTGTCCGTCAGTTTACAAATGAAAAACTGTATTAAACCTCAATCTAGTACCCATCACATCCTGTAAACTCTGCCAGAATTGCGAAGTAAACCTATGATCATGATCAGACACAATCGATATCAAAACACCATGTAATCTTACAATTTTAGCAACATATAAACTAGTCAGTTTATCTAACGTAAAATCCTATCGAATAGCCAAGAAATGTTCCGATCTATCAATCTATCGACGATCCCCCAAATAGCATTGTGACACTAAACGTCCCCGGTAAGCCCACAATAAAACTAATGGTGATCTTCCATTTCCATTTTGGAATCTCTAATGGTCTTAACTTTTCGACTGGAGTTTGATGTTCTTCCTTGATCTGCTGACAAGGTAGACATTTGGCTATGAATTCTACTATCTCCTTTTTCATATTCACCCACTTGTACATCGTTCGCATATCTCTATTCATTTTAGTACTACCAGGATGTACCGAATAAGGCAAAGAATATGTCTCAACCATCAAATCATTCTTCAACTAAGCAATCAACTCTTGAATCTATGGTCTGACTCGTATATTCGCTAATATATGATCCTCAACCAAATCCAACTACACTCAAAGCTCTAGCAAAGCAAATAATGACTCCAGTCTATAAGTAGCAGAATCATCATCTTCCTTTCCTTTTTTGCTCAAAGCATCGAATACTACATTCACCTTTCCCAGATACTCAATCGTGTAAACGTAATCTTTCAACAATTCAATACAACATCTCTTCCTAAGGTTTATCTCTCGTTTTTTTGTAATGTATTTGAGACTCTTATGATTTGTAAAGATCTGAAACATCTCACCGTACAAGTAATGTCGCCAAACCTTCAAAGCATGAATGATCGCAGCTAACTCCAAATAATGAATAGGATGTTTAGCCTCGTGCAGTCTCAACTACCGCGAGGTATAAGGAATAACTCTACCATTTTGCATAAGAACCCCGCCTAAACCTGCTCTAGATGGATCTGTATAAACTATAAAACTGCCTCCTTGAGTTGATAACATCAGAATTGGAGCTTCGAATAACCTTTTCTTCAACTCCTAAAAACTCTCCTGACATTTATCATTCTAAACAAATGAAGCATTCTCTTTCAACAAAGATGTCACAGATCTAGCTATTCTCAAAAGTCCTTGATAAACCTCTGATAGTAACCCGCCAGACCTAAAATAATTCGTACCTTAGTCACATTTTTAGGAGCTTCCCATTGAACTGCTTTAATCTTATGACAATCTGATTTTACTCCCTTTGCTGAAATCATATGTCCTAGAAAGACAACCTCTGACATTCAGAACTCACATTTGCTGAACTTAGCATATAACTCCTTTGCTTTTAGTAACTCTAATACGATTTTAAGATGTCTTTCGTGCTCTTCCTTGTCTTTGGAATACAGCA
This sequence comes from Breynia disticha f. nivosa, assembly GCA_948193385.1. NCBI lineage: Eukaryota > Viridiplantae > Streptophyta > Magnoliopsida > Malpighiales > Phyllanthaceae > Breynia > Breynia disticha. The sequence continues at coordinate 6,476 of CANYCX012957782.1, forward strand.
ATATGTCATCAATGAAAACAACAACAAACTGATCTAGATACAGCTAAAATAGCTTATTCATCAATGTTATAAAAGTCATTGGCGCATTAGTCAACCCAAATGGCATCACTACAAACTCAAAGTAACCGTATCGAGTCCTAAATGTCGTCTTTGATAACGAACTCTCCTATACTCTCAGCTACCAATACTTGATCTTAGGTCAATTTTAGAGAACACTATAGCTCCTCGCAACTGATCAATCAAATTATCTATCCGTGGCAACGGATATTTATTATTTACTGTCACCTTATTCAGCTAACGATATTCGATACACATACTACCATTTTTCTTTCACAAACAACACTGGTGCGCCCCAAGGTGATACGCTAGGTCATATAAAACCTTTTTCTAACAGCTCTTCTAGTGGTCTTTTCAACTCCTACAACTCTACAATTGTTATCTTATATGGTGCTATTAATATTGGTGCTGCTCTCGATACAGTCTCAATATCGAAATCAGCCTCTCACTAAGCTGGTAGTCCCGATAACTCCTCAGGAAATACTTCAGGATAATCTCAAATGATTGCTACATCTTTTACCTCTAACGTCAGTTGATTTAGATTAATCATAGAAGATAAATAAGCTTCATATCCCTCTCTCAATAATTTAGCAGCTACCACTTCTTAAATCAAATATGAAGGTATAACTTTTTGCTCGCCTACAAGAAATAACTTTCTCTCACCCTCAACCTCAACTACAACTTCTTTTGCATAACAATCCACCATCGCTCTATTTTGGGATAACTAATTCATCCCTAAAATAATCCTAAAGTCAGCCATCTTCAATATAATCAAATCTACCAAATATGTCAACTCTCCAATTTTCAACTCACAATTTCTCAACATATGTCTTACTAGCACTATTCCTCCTACTGGCACAGAAACAACAACTATATATCCCATATGCTCTATACTACCTCCTATATTCTCTACCACAAACTCACCCACAAATGAACAAGTGGAACCCATATCAATAAACACTAAAGTATCATATATAAAGATAGTAACAATACCAGTGATGACATTTGGATCCTTTGTCACCTCATCTCTATTCATCGCAAAAACTCGGGCTTGTGATGCTGCCCCTGACTATACAGATGATCCACCTATTATGCCTCTAGAGGCTGCTCCTCCCCTTGGGGTAGAACCTGTACCTCGTCTACCTTAGCTGAACCAGAGCCACCAGAAACTTTCCGTCTTTTTCCCTCTCGCTTGCCCTTCTCAGCTAGTAACTCCTCTGTCCTGACGGTAGTCTCAAGTGAACTCTCATAAGTGGGTGGCTTCATTGCAATCCTGGTACGACTGTTGAACCTCAGTCCTCGATCAAACCAGTCTATCCATTTTTATTAGTATCAACATTCTTCGGTGCATATCTAGAAAGCCAGGTAAAGTCGAATTCATACTCAATCACTGTCATCTCCTTCTACTTCAGCTCGAGAAATTCTATCTTCTTCTTAGTCAGATAAAGTGGAGGTGTGTATTTATCAGTAAATTTCTTCAAAAAGTCATCCTAAGTCAGCGTAGGAGGATCATTCTGACTATTTAGAACCAACTCCCACTAGTTCTAGGCATCTTTCTTAGGAAGAGAAGTGGCATACCTCAATTTCTGCTCAACTATACACCGTGTACGAATAAGGATATGCTCGCTATGTCTGAGCCAATCCTTTGCTACTGTAGGATCGATCATGCCTTTAAAAGTTTTTGCCTCTATTTTCTTGCTCCCCAAAGGTTTTGTTAATATTCATAGCCTGCTGACATCCTTAAGCTCCCTGGCTCCCAATCATCTTCTGCATCATCTCCCAAAATGAAGCATATGTAGGATCATATGAGGTAATGTTAAGCATATTAGGTTGTTGTCCAGCCTGCTCATTAGGTACTAGAACTGATCCCTGTCCCTATACCGACCCTTTGAACTCAGCAGTGTCATCGTGCAAAATGTTGTCCATAGGCTCCATCTGTTATAACAATCACAAGTTCAAAATTATTTAGCTTCTAAAACATGATACCAATAAAAATAATTTTGGGTACAATCTGTAAGGAATCTAATCCCTGCTCTAATACCCATAAATGTGAGACTCATTTTTCAAACTTTATTTTCTAATAATTTATAAATCAATTCAAATAAGAAGAAGAGAGAAAATACAATACATGCATTTCATAAAAACTCGACCCAAAATGTTATACCAATAAAACATATTTTAGCAGAAGTTGTACTATAGCTTGAAAACAAATTCAAACTCATAAGCATGTATATACATAGTATGTACAAATATGTACCAAGTACAAAATCCAAAACATCACAAATTTTGAGCTAAGATATCAAAAACAAGTATTGCTCTGGAAACTGAACACCACGAATCACCAAGTCCAACAGTTGTTATCTACGATTTGCACAAAATTTCAAATCACACAGTGGGTGAGTATTTTCATACTCGGTAAATGCTTTTACACACTTACCAAAGTAGTTAATGCATAAGTAATTGTTGTTCATTACGATTTAAATACGTTATGCGATAGGGTAAATATCCTTATTTAACTCATGTTCCAAATATGTTCTTGATTGTTGTTTAATTCATTAATCAGAATGTTTTCTAGGAGGCACAGTCGTGCTGTGTAAAACACGAGATTGTGCTCATTATCATTTCCATAATATGTCAGGCACAGTTCGTGGTGCCAAAATTGGTCAGCAGCTCGAGGGCGTGTTGTCAACACGGGGTAATGTTAACTCTAAAAAATGCACATTTCATTTGCATTTTCAAAGAAACAAAGCATAATAAGCATTCTCTTAAGATTATTACTGAACCAAGACATTGGTTATACCAAATCTAGAATAAAAACAATAATGCCTCTTTCATATGGCATAATATCAAGCCATCATACTTACCAAACAAAGTCATAACTCATAACACATATGTCTTTATATAGAGACTCATTCTTAAAAACATAACACTCATAACCATACTAAAGTACAACAATTAAATCAAAAATCATCACCAACTCATCATCAATTAATTTCCTATGTTATCAATTATAACATGTAAATGCATATATGAATGCACTAATGAATGGAAATGTGATGCCAATGCAAATCGCATGCAATATGTCCCAGGGTTTTTAATTTTCTTTTTCTTTACTTTTTCCTTAGACCCAGTTCGGCATCGAGACCTCTCTCAGAATAATCCTTATCACACAGCTTAGGATAGCACATACCTAGTAAAATGAACACACAGCTCATAAGGATAGCACACAACTTATCTGGATCACACATAACTCATGTCACAAACTACTTATGCAACACATGAATGTCTCATATGCATTCATAAGATCAATCTCAAATCAACTCATATTATGCATAATCATAGAATATAACACATAGCTCATAATATATCACATATGAACATAATTGGCAATAGCCATCAAATTCATAATGCATAGCATCATTAAATCATAAATTTCAATTCATGCCTTTCACATATTTCATAGCTCAAATGCACATGGCAATATGAACAAACAAAGGCATAAATCATAGAATCCATCATTAAAGTATAAACCACAAATCACATAGAACATATCATACTTTCATTTCATTATTAGCATCAAAGCTCATACACACAGCAAACATATTAACCTCATAAGGTCATAAGATCATAACTAGCTCACACATAGAAATCAAGTCATTTAAGACACATTTTTGCTATCATTCTAACATATTTGAATCATTTCCAGGTATGAATTAAAAATACAGATGCAAGACATACAATGGTAAGTGTAAATGACACTTACTCAATAATTACGCGAAGTTGGCCTCGGGCTCAACTCCGATCCAAAAGTTGTACAGTTCCTCCTATACGAAATCATCACATAAAGGTTGTTATTAAAGCATTTCATAATTATAGAACTCAAAATACAACCTTACAATTCAATTCTCAATTTTCCTCAATGACTTCCCATACCACAAAATTCCATAATTCTTGTTCTAATCATGATTTATATGTTATAAATCATTCACTTTAGTTCAATTACTTCTAACTCATTTAACTAACACTGTTTCAATCATCAATACATAAATTCCTCTTTATTTCCAATAATTAAGCAAGCTAAAACTGATATCATACTTAAAATCATGTACAAACTTCTTACCTTAATAAAATTTGCAGTAATTGAAGTTCTTCCTTGCTTAATCTCAGCATTCTAGGGTTTTTGCTCACTTCTCTCTTGAATATTCTACTGCTTGCTTTCTGAAATGAATAAAACAATGTTTAGTCAGTATCCTGTTTAAAATTACCCAATCGACACGACCTCTAGCATGGGTCGTGCTCGTGGTCATGCCGTGCTTTTTTAGCACGAGTTCCAACTAAGTCGTGCATGAGATCAGGCTAATAAATTTCCAAAATGATGAGCATGCCCTCCAGCACGGTCGTGCTTGTGTCTATGCTCATATGTTGTTTTTAGTAACTTTCTGATTTTCATTCCGATTGAATTCTATTTTAATCTATTTTCCATATCGATTAATTTTATCATTTTCCAGGGTGTTATATAGCAGGTATTTTTTTTACTACCACTTATTTTAGTTGTCTTTAGTCTGTACATAGCTTCATACTCCTATCTTTCTTTTTGACAAATAGAACCACACTAGGCCTAATGAACCCCTTGTTTAGTAATTCCTCTAGCTATTTTTTTTCAATTACTTTAGCTTTACTGATGCAATATGGTAAGGAGCAAAAGAGAATTATGCTACTCCAGTACAGTCCTGATCTAAAATTCTATCTCTCATAAAGGTGATAGCCCTAATAAGCTGTCTGGAAATACATTTGCAAACACTCTCATAATATCCACCTTTGTTATAACTTCCCTATTCGATTATCTTATAATTAATAAAACAGATATAAAAACCAAGAATAAACCACATGTATACTATTCAAATTGTATATATTTTAATAATACATAAGAATAATCATACAAAAAAGTTATTAATGATAGATAATATTATAACAATGTTAGAATTGGAAAGTGTGTTCATAGTGATCAACACGTCGGGTGTGTAACGAACCATAGAGCGCATGTTGAATCTTAGTTGGAATAAGGAACTTACATAGTGACAGTGGTGCATCACTCTTCTTGCTTTTGACATATTAGCCATTTCAAGCCAACTCTCTGCAAATTTTTATGATAGGACATGTCTAAATCTGCACAATTAGGAATGGTATTAGAAGAGTTATCTCTCCAGGTGAATTTTCTTTCACGTTGCTTTTATTATATTGTACTAATATAATTGCACTTATAAATAATATTTCTTCATGCATAGGGATGTGATGCATCAATACTGCTCGATGACACCCCAAGGATGATTGGAGAGAAATTATCACATAATAATAATCAATCATTGAGAGGGTATGAAGTTATTGACAATGTCAATACAGACGTGGAGAGCTAATTCCCTAGAATTGTCTCATGTGCAGATATTCTTGCTGTAACAACTCGTGATGCCTCTTTTTCTTGTGTTTCTTGCATAAGAGAAGTGACATCCAAGATACATCAATGTGTGTTCACTATTGGTTATAGAAAATTGATTAATTGTTGTACAATGTAAATTTCATTGATTTTTTTGTATTTCCATTTTTACTTTGTTCTGTTGTGGTGTATGAAATTGAAAAGATATTGTTTGTGGATAGGTTATGGACAAAGAATCACTATAAGATAATGTGAATTTAGAGTCCAGCATTTAGCGACCAAACATTTTGGACGCTAATTTCATGAATAAATTTTTTGTGTCCATGTGTTTGCTAATTTTGCGACCACGTGGATGCTAATGAGGAGGACGGGAGAAATAGTGTGGCGGGAAAATTTAGTGCAAAAACCTGCCAAATCTAATGTCCACGTCGACGCTAATTTTGCATCCACGTGGACGGTAAATAGTGGTCACCATAAATTGTGTGGCGGGCCCTCCAGATTTTCCTATAAATACGGCTTCATATTTTGATAAATTTGTAGCTTAAAAATTCATTCCAAATTGATTTATATGTAGTTCGTGAAGAAGAATACCTTAGAGCAGTTGTTGTTTAGAGAGCGTACCTTCTTTGAAAGGCTTATCGGATATAACTGTAAGTGTTAATTTAATGAACGTTTAATGTATTTTAAAATTTATATTTCTTATTTATTTTTTATGTTATTTATTTAGTGTAATTTTGAAAGATATTTGTATTTATTAGAAAAAATGCGTGAGTGGATGTATGTATGTACTATTGAGGATATTTGAATGATGAGTTTATTGCAGGCATTGAATAATTCATGGAGTTCTCTATGTCAAATTATACTTTCGATGTAGTTAATTCGTCCTTACATTGTCCATGTATGAGAAGTAAGAATAGGAAATTTTTAAGTCCAGAAAAAGTTAAAGAACGTATTATTTATGGGGTTTGTAAGTAATTACTATTGGTGGAATGCATACGGAAAGACAGAAGAAATGTTTAATGTGTTATTGGGCGAGTCCCAACAACATGTAGGTGGTAGCAGTAGTAGTACTTATGATGTGAACCCGATAAATTATAATGTCGGCGATGCTCCGGCTTTTCAGACGGAACAATTTGGGAAGAATATGGAACAGATGGTATACAATGGTTTTGGTACTCGTCCCAATATAGATGTTCATATGATTAGAGATTTTGATGATTAACAAATTAAATGATTGAAAAGATAGATAACAATTGAGATATGTAAATACCCTAGAGAGTTACGGGAACACAATAGTAAACTATAATTGTTTACATGGTAATACTATGTGCATTATTATAAAATAGAATTAAATAAAGAAAAATAGAGAAAAACTATTA
>CANYCX012958921.1:0-15607 GCA_948193385.1 Breynia disticha f. nivosa
TTTTCGACACCCTTTTGTCCCCCTTTCGTATACTTGTTTCTAATTATTTATTTTCATTATTTTTAATTGTAAAACACTTTAATTTTTACTAAACATATTATTTAAAATATTAATCAAGTGATTCGGGACAAGGATGTTATACTTACTGATTATATCTTTATATTCACCCCTTTTGTTTGTTTTAAATGATTGTGCAGGTATAGCTGGATTACCGCAAGTAGGATTCGAGCATGTACTTCGTAAACATGGATTGTTTTGGAAAGATGTTTAAAAGAAATGTATTTTATTTTTACAATTCATATTTTATTGTTTAATAACTCTTTTCTGTATCCACGTTTATATTGTAACTATTTGAAAGGTTTGGATAAAAGTTTCTTTATTTATGAGATTTGAAATTGAAATCAGGGTTGGTTTTGAATATTGAGAAAATAATGATTTTAATTTTGAGTCCCACAAATGTGACCAACTTGGATCACTAATGGGAATGCAAACTTGGCTCAAAGATGACGCATTTAGAAGAGGATTTTGGGCACTCTATGGTGTCATGAACGTGGCAACTTGTGTAACACGAATTGGAAGCTAAAAATTTTGCTCGTGATGCTTCATTTGATGAGAAAAAGGATTCCAGAAGATGGGCCACGTTCGTGACCAATTAGAACCACGAATGGTGTTTCATTCCATGTCAAATGTGACTCAATTTAGGAGCAATTTGTGGGTAGAATTGGTGCCACGAACGTGGTGAATTGTGTACCACGTTTTGAGGAGTAAAAATGCAGCTCGTGACTCTTCACTTGTTTGAGGAAATGATGGTCAGAATAGTATCCATGTTCGTGGCTTACATAGACCACGAATGATGCTTGAAACTCATCAAACGTGACTCATCTTGAAGGAAGAATTGGAGCTGAGTTTGAGGCAGAAGAGGCACCACGAACGTGGCGAGAAAGTCACCATGTTTTGAGGGCTAGAAAATGTCAAACATGACTCATCTTTGGAGCCTAAAACATGGCATAAGATCCACCACGATCGTGATCCAAAAACACCACGAACGAGGTGAGGAAAAGAGCCAAACGTGACTTGAACTTTGGTTTAAAAATTTGAGCAGAATGTTAGTCACGAACATGAGCAACATGGGCCACGTTTGGTGGCTGATATGAGCCCTTAATGACTCATGCGAAATAGCCTAAAATATCCTTAAAAACAGTGGCTTAAGTGGGGGAATTTACTACACTTCACAGGGGCCAAAATGAGAGGCTATAAAAGGGGTTATCTTAAGGTTTGAAGGGGACTTTTGGCTGGCATTTTGGAGGAGAATAGAAGGAGCTTTGAAGGGTTTTTTTCTCTTCATCTCTCATGTTTATGTCTTCCATTAGTACATTTATTTTTCTTTTAGTTTTAGCCATGCTAGGCTAGACATTTTTTTGGGTTTTTGTAAGATGTAAATAGATTATATGTTTGGTTTTCATGAATGGATTTTGAGGTTTTATGTTGAATGGTTTATGAATGAAGGATAGTCAGAACATTTTGCAATTGATTGCCTGTAATGTACATGTTACAATTGCAATAAAAAGAGCAACAGTGCTAACCTATAACATTTGATTGCAAATTGTTTGACCATTCAACTCTTGTGCTTGAATGAATTATCTTTTGATGAATGATTGTCTATTTGGTTGTGCTTAATGAATGAATGGTTGAATGGGTAACTATAGTTGAATTTTGTTGGCGGCCCTGTAATTACGGAAGCCAAGGTCTAGGGAGGGCTAAATCATTGATTGAATCTATGTCGAGAAATGCCTAGTGTGTCTAGGATTAGATATTCATAGATGTCAATTGATTGGTTGCAGCTTAAGAGCAATTAATTGTATTTGCTTGTTAATTATTCATTGCTAGTAATTTCATTCCAGAGTTGCGAAAGCCTAGGTTTGTAAAGGCTAAATCAAATAGAGTTAGGGCTTGTTTGGATAGAAATATACCAAATGACCTTGATGCGGTCGATGAAAAGCCCAAGTGACTAGTGCCTTGCCTAGTTTAGTGTATCACGAAAGTATAACACTAGCTAGACTTAAGGACGCAATTTTGAGCATCCCAAAAGGGACTCTTAATTGAGGATAGAGCGAGAACTCCAATCATTAACCTTAATCCAATTAAGAAACCAAGTGTAAGTCTATTAAAGTCTAGGAAAGCCCAACTCTTTTAATTGTTTGCAGCTTTCATTTTAAATTGCATTTAGTTTATTACTCAATTCTCTCAAAACCAACAATTTTCCATGTTATTTACCTTATTTGACTTTACTTTTAGGACCAAATCATCTTAGGTACATTGTTCCTTGAGAGATTCGATCCTCGGAGTTTACTTCTGCGGTAAAATTGCATCGATTCTAGTGCGCTTACTAGAGCCTGTCAGAGTTTCCAAGGGTTTTTCTTTCCATCTTTCTTTAGTTCATGTCCTTTTCATTTATCTTTGTTATGTTCTTAGTTTTAGGCATGCTATGCTAGACATTTGTTGGGTTTTCCTAATATGTAAATAGAAGCTATGTTTGGTTTACTTGTTGGATTTAAGGATTATGCTTGAATGAAATATCTTTTGCTTGAGTGTTGATTATTTGATTGGGTTTATGGATGAATGATAGTTTATACATTTTGTGATTGATTTTTTGAAGAGTCCCTAATGTGATTGCGATAAAAAGAGCGAAGTAATTGATTAAAGGCATGTGAATGATCCATAGTAGTGATAAGCTAGGATTAGATCCCATTGCACCTTAATTAATCGAATGCTAGTTTAGAACATTTGATTTCAAACTTGTCTTATCATTCAATCTTAGTAATCTTATCTTGGAAATGCGAAAGCCAAGGGATAAGAAGGCTAATCAAATAGTGTCAGGATCAATTGGATAGAAATATACCAATTGCCTAAAACCAACAAATTTCCATGTTTATTGCTTGTTTTTTTATGTTTAGCACCGAATCAATTTAGGTACATCATTCCTTGAGAGAATTGATCCCGGGAGGCATACTTCTCTGGTAAAACTACACTGGACAAGTATGCTTGCTAGACACATATCATGTTTTTGGCGTCGTTCATGGGGACGATATATTTACTTTGATTTAGTGCTTTTTGTTTTCATAAAATTTTCCTTGTTGTTAGTTTCTTCTTTTTATAGGTTTAGTTTTGTTTATGCTTCTTTAAGGTCACAATCATCAAGAAGAACTCGTCAACTACTATCCAGAAATAGAAAGAGTGATTCCAGAACGAACGGTTAGGAATATACGGATGGAAAGGCAACCTGATTTTGATAATGGGGCGGATGGGAGACAAGCTCTGCCACCTCAATGAGGGATTGGACATCCCTCTAGAGGTGTTTTCAGGGATATTCAGAGACTGGTAATAGGAGTGTCACCTTCTTGTATTATGTTGAGCCCGGCTGCAAAGAATTATGAGTTGAAGGGGGTTCATTTCAACATGCATCCTTCCTTCCTTGGATTAGAATTGGAGGATGCACTATGTTTCTTTAATTTTATACGACGCTTCAAACCTTTCCCCTCCATGTATTGAATGAGGATGAGTTGAGATTGAGGTGCTTCCTTTATACTTTCAAGGATATTGCAAAGGTTTGGTTAATCAACCTACTGGAGGGCTCTTTAGGGATATGGGATGAGGTGTATAACAAATTCATGGATAAGTATTACTCACCTCAGAAGACCATCGACCTAAGGAGCAAGATATGCACATTCACAATGTCCACATCACCAATTCCATGAGGCATGGGAACAGTTCAAGATGTTCCTCACACAATGTCCACATCACCAATTCCCTTTGGCTTTGCTCACTCAATTCTTTTACGAAGGGTTGTCTTTAGGCAACCAAACATTGGTGGATAATGCTTTCGGAGGCTATGTGGGATATAAGACTGCAAAAGAGGCGTGGGACATTTATGAGTTGGTGGCCAGTAACACTCAAAACAAGGCCATTAGAGGAGTAAAGGAGCTAATGTAAGCCAAGTGTCCTGCCACAATCCAGATTTGAATTCGAGGATTGATGAGCTCACCAAGTGTGTTAGGACCATCATGAGGGAGAAGGTTGCTAGAGTTGATACTCAATATGGTTTTTGTGGAAGTTGGGATCATTTAGAGGATGCGTGTGGATATGGGGCTAAAATGATCCAAGGAGGTGTTGAAGAGGCTAATGTTGTTGGTGGAGGAAAACCAAACCAACCCAACGACCCGTATTCCAACACTTACAATCTCGGATGGAGGAACCACCCTAACTTTGGATGGAGAAATACTTCCAACTACCAAGCACCACATCAATCAAATCCTTACCTAACTCCTAAGCCAAATAATAATCCCTCCCAACCATTTCAACCTAAAGACCAAACCAACTTTCAATAACCTCCACCTCCAAGACCTGCCTACCCACCACCACCACCACCAAAAAACACAAATGAACCAACCTCTCCAACCAATCACCAAGAACCCAATCAAAATTTGAAAGAGATATTCACACAAGCTCTTGGGAAGATGAACCAAATTTAGGATGTTCAAACCGCCACCAACCAATGCTTTGAGAACTTCATGCAAGTTCAAAATTCCTTCAACAAGTCTAGTTTGGCTACTTTACAAGGTCTAGAGCATCAAGTGGGACAATTGGCAAAGCAAGTGGCAGAGAAAGAGAAGGGTAAACTCCTGAGTTCATACACTCAAAATTCCAAGGATAGTGTTTGTGTTATCACATTGCATAGTGGGAAGAAGTTGGAGGAGAAGATGATTGATGGTGAATTGGGTAAGAAGAAAGTGCAATGTTCTGATTGGATTGAGAAGGATAGAGAAGTCGTTCATGGTGACAAGCATTATAAGGGAACTAAGAGTGGTAATGATTTGGTTATGGAGGCACCAAATATTGAGAATAAGATTCCATCCAAACAGAGTACGGATAACGTGGAGGAGGACCTCTATTTTATGCCTCCTCCACTATTTCCTCAAGCCATTAAGGCCACTCCTCAAACCGTAGAATTTTTGAAGTATTTGGAATGGCTGAAGCAAGCTCACTTCAAGATACCATTTCTCGATGCTATCTCCCACATGCCTAAATATGCCAAGTTCATCAAGGTACTTATCTCAAATTAGAAGAAATTGGAGGAATATGCATCGGTGCCATTGAGTGAAGACTGTAGTGCCATAATTCAAAAAGCTTCCTTCAAAGTTGAGAGATTCGGGGAGTTTTTGGATTCCCATATCCATTGGAACATTGGACATCGATAGCGCATTATGTGACTTAGGGGGCTCCATCAACCTTATGTTGCTATCTTTGTATGACAAGCTTGGATTAGGGGAGCTTAAACTGTGCACAACTTATTTGCAACTTGAGGATCATTCCACCGACTCAAGGAGGGATAAGACATCCCCCTAAGGGAGTTTTGTGAGATATTCAGAGACTGATAATAGGGGTGTCACCGTCTTGCATAGTGTTGAGCCCAGTTGCATGAAATTATGAGTTGAAGGGGGATCACTACAATATGCTTTCTTCCTTCCATGGACTTGCACCGGAGGATGCATTATCTCTTTTTCGGGAGTTTTACACAACACTTCAGACTTCCCTTTCATGGTTTATACGAGGATGAATTGAGAATGCGGTGTTTCACTTACGCCTTAAAGGATAAGGCCAAAGCTTGGTTAATCAACTTATCGGAGGGATCCCTAGGGACTTGGGATGAGGTCTATAATAAGTTCTTGGCAAAGTACTACTCGCCTCAAAAGACCATCGACCTAAGGTGCAATATATGCACCTTTACACAACTTGATGGTGAGGCTTTACATGAGGTATGAGAACGGTTCAAAATGTTCCTCACGCAATGTCCACATCACCAATTCCTGTTGGCTCTACTTACTCAATTCTTAGTTGGATTTCGAGGAACGATGTACCTAAGTTGATTTGGTGCTAAAAAGGGAATAAAAACAGCAATAAACATGGCAATTGGTTTGTTTTAGATGATTGAGTTAAAATGCAAGTGAAAGTAAGAGCTGAATATAATAAGTAAAAGTTTTGGGCATTTTTACACTTCAATAGATTTACATTTGGTTTCTTAGTTGGATTAAGGTTAATGATGGCGTTCTTACGTTATCCTAAATTAAGAGTCCCTTTCGGGATGCTCAAATTACGTCCTTAAGTCTAGCTAGTGTTCTACTTTCGTGGTACACTAAACTAGGCAAGGCACTAGTCACTTAGGAATTTCATTGAACACATCAAGGTCATTTGGTATATTTCTATCCAAATAATCCCTAACTCTATTTTATTAGCCTTCCTAAGGCTAGGCTTTTGAAACTCAAACATAGGATTACTAGAAACGAATAATTAACAAGTGAATGCAATTAATTATTCCTAAAGTGCAATCGATTAATTAATATCTATGAATATCTAATCTTTGAATGTCACTGCTAGGTATTTTTTGACATAGATTCAAGTAGTGATTTAGTCGTCCTTAAACCTCGGCTTTTGCAATTCCAGCATAGGGCCGCTAACAACAATCAACTATAGTTGCCCATCCAATCATTCATTCATTAAACACAATCAATTAGACAATCATTCATCAAGAGATAAATCATTCATGCACAAAACCTCAATGTATCTTATAAGAAAACCAAGTTTAAAACTCTATTTACATCTTGGAAAAACCCAAGAAAACTCTAGCCTAATATGGCTAGGCAAGAACCAACAAAAGAGAAAATAAAAGAAACATAGGGGAAGGAAAAAGAGATTAAACCCTTGCTCCAAGGCCTCCTTTTCCTCCAGCCAAATGGTGGTGAAAGGACCCCTCAAATGACGTATACAAAACCTATTTATAAGTTCCCTTATAGCCCTTAGGAAGTGTCAAAATTGCCCCCATTTAAACCTTGCATTTTAAGGTCATTTTAGATCATTCTAGATGAGTCATGTTTGCCACAATCATATCCTCATCTGTGACTCAAACGAGTCACGTTCATGACATGGCTTCTACCTCTAATTTTGCTCCAAATTTAGCCTTCGAAATGTGAGTCACGTTCATGACTCACTTTCTGTCCAAGAAATGCACCACCAACATGAGTCACGTTCGTGGTTCATATGAGTCATGTTTGTGGTTCATATAAGTCACGTTTTTTGTTTGTGACTCATAATCTGCCCAAAATTCCCTTCCAAATTGAGTCACGTTTGGCTGCCATTCGTGGTTCAAATAAGCCATGTTCGTGGCTGAGTTTCTGGCCAACTTTTCTCCTTCATTTCAAGTGCCACGAATGGCATTTCCCAAGCTTCAATCGTGGTCCAATTTTTCATGAACGTGACTTGCAATTTGCCCAAGATTTCCTCTAATTTCTTGAGTCATGTTAGCTCCTTTGGCATCACCATTCGGACACAAAGCGTCACAAAAGTGATGCCCCTCTTTTCCACGTAAAAAGAGAGTCACATTTGAGCACATTTCCTCCTTTTATGATCATAGTGAGTAAAGTCCGTGACTTACCTTCTGGCCCCCATTCACTACTTAAAATAAGAATCATGTTTGGTCCATTCGTGGTGCATGCTTAGTCACGCTCGTGACTAAGTTGCTGCCCACTTTTTCCTTCCTTTTCACTTGTCTCTTGCAAGCTAAACCATGCCCTCATTCATGGCTAACAATGGAGTGATCATAATGTATAATTTGGCCAACACTTTAATCTTCGATCCACGCTCATGACTCATATGTTTAAGCATCCAAAATAGCCCCGCTCGATGTGCTATGATTTTCTATCAAAACATATTAAATCTTCATGTTCTTCGAGTAAACCTAGATAAAACAAAAATGCAGGTAAGTTTGGAAAACATATGGTTTATCTAATAAAATCTCATGAAAATTAACTAGAATGAAATGGAATAGATGTGTATTATTGGCCCTAACATTGTAACTGTTTTGAAGATATTTGTGGTTATATAGTAGAGATGATTCTAGGAGGTGTTGAGGACGCCAATTTTGTTAGTGAAGGAAAACCAAACCAACCCAATGATCGTTATTCCAACACCTATAACCCAGGATGGAGGAACCATCCCAACTTTGGATGGAGAAACAAACCCAACTACCAAACACCACAACAATCAAATCCATACCCACCTCCTAAGCCAAAAACCTACCCTTCCCAACTGTTCCAATCAAGAGACCAACAAAATTTTCCAAAACCTCTACTTCCAAGACCCGCCTACCATCACCACCACCTCAAAACCTAAACAATCCTACATCATCAACCTCCTAAGACACCAAACCTAACATGGAGGAGATGTTCATGAAAGCAATGGGAAAAATAGATCAATTTGTGCATGCTCAAGTTGAGACAAACAAAAGCATCCACCATTTCATGGACACTTGATCATTTCCCAATCGACAAGTTGAGAATTTTATGCACGCTCAAACATCCATCAATAAGACTACTTTGGCTACTTTGCAAGGTTTAGAGCATCAAATGGGCCAACTGGCAAAGCAAGTGGCAGAGAAAGAGAAAGGCAAACTCCCGAATTCATCCACTCAAAATCCAAGGGATAGTGTTTGTTCTATCACATTGCATAGCTGGAGGATGTGAAAGAGAAGATGGTTGATAGTGGATTGGGCAAAAAGAAGGAGCGAGGTTCTAATTGGGTTGAGAAGGATGGAGAGGACATTCATGGTGAGAAGTAAGAGTATGGAACTAGGGGTAGTAATGATGTTGATAGAAAGACACCTAAGGTTGAAAAATGGACACATGATAAAAAGAGCAAGGAATAAGTGGAGGAGGACCTCAATTCTATGCCTCCTCTACCATTTCCTTAAGCCATTGAGGCCACTCCTAAGACCATATAATTTTTGAAATTTTTAAAGTGGATGAGGTAAGCTCACTTCAAGATACCATTTCTTAAGGTCGTCTCTCATATGCCTAAGTATGCCAAGTTTATTAATACACTCTTTAAACAAGAAGAAGTTAGAAGAGTATGCCTCTATGCCTTTGAGTGACGAGTGTAGCGCATTAATTCAACAAAAACTTCCTCCAAAATTGAGAGATTCTCAGAGTTTTTGGATTCCCATATCTATTGGGACCTTGGACATTGATAGAGCATTGTGCGACTTGGGAGCTTCTATCAACCTTATGCCTCTATCTTTGTATGAGAAATTTGGGCTAAGGGAACTTAAACCGTGCACCACTTACTTACAACTTGTGGATCATTTCATCAAATATCCAGAAGAAATGGCGGATGATGTGTTAGTAAAAGTGGTAAAATTCTCCTTACCCACTGACTTCTTTGTTTAGATATGGACAGGGGCTTCAACTTGCCAATCATAGTTGGGAGGCCATTCTTAGCCACGGAGAGAGATGTGATTCATTTGCAAGATGGGAAGGTTCCAGTCTGAGTGGGGAATGAGATGCAAGATTTTTACGTCTATCAAGCTATTCAGTGCCCAGTGATGGAAGAGGAAGTATTTCAAGTTGAGATGATCAATTAAGAAGTGAATGGGGAACTCATGTGCAAGGAGGAAGTGTCATTCAAAATCAAGGAAGGGGTTGGGAACAAAACAAGTGTGGTGGTGCAGAGAAAGAATAAGACCAAGCACTTGTTTCCAAAGCCATTCAAGGATGACAAGAGGAAGAATAACATTCCAACTTTTGCCAGACAAACACTGGTGAAGACAGCTAGAGGTCACTTGGGAACCTTTGCTTGGAGCATGAGGAGGGCCAACCCACCGGCACCAATGACAGACACCATGCCAGACAACATTCTAGAGACTACGCTAGAGACCATACCAGAGGCCGTGATGATGTGACCGTCTGAAAAGACGCTAAACTACTTAATTCCACAATGAAGTAAAACTATGTCAATAAACTTTCTTCCCATTATATCATCACTTAATTGCATTCATATTTATGTTATTTCGTTTTATTGTTTTCAATGTGTATGAATTAATCATATAGGAGCATGTTTATACTTATGTCTTGCATTATTCTTATTTTTAATTGTGTTTTGTGTACAACCCTTTTTGTTGCATTTTTGTTAAGAAAGTGTAAATCAATGAATGCCAAAGCCAAGGACGCAACACTATGAATGGAAACAACGAGCAACTAACCGAGAGAAGCTTTCTCTTTCCCTTTCCCTCTTTTTTACATTCTAACTGTTCAATACCGATTTTGTCCTCAATATTTCTTGAATGCATGATTAATTGTGACATTGAGGACAATGTCAAGCTGAAGTGTGGGGGAGTGGTTTATGATTTTTTTTTCCATTTTTTTAGGGTTGGGATTTGTATGTGCTCAAATTATTCCAAAATGTGCGAAAATTTTTGCTTCTCCACAAATTTTTTTCCAAATTTCCACACTTTTGATATACTCAATGTGTACAATTTATGTTATCTAACTTTGAGTGAAATTGCGGTACATTGTTGGAAAAGATCATGGGAAAAGGAAAATGTATATAATGTTAAGTGTGGTGCATGACACGATTGAGGACCTTGAACTTGGTCTTGCAAAACAACAATGGGCTAGCTCGAATGGTCGATTGGGAGAGTTCTTAAGTTCGGTTGAGGAGGTATAAATGGTTAGTTTTTATTGGCATAGGTATTAAATACGTCTTTTGCATAGAGAATTGATGAGATTTTGGCCTATAAGAGAAAAACAATGTGCAAATGTAAAAAACTGCTCAAAATTTTGAATAAAATCTATTCGAATGACCAGGAGTGCACGCCAAAAGCATGTCACTTTCGGAATTCTTAGAAAACCTAAAAGAAATTGAAAGTTTTAGAATGGCCAGGAGTGCGCGCCAAAAGCGGGTTACTTTCGTGTTCGCTAGGAAACAAAAAGGAAAAGAAAAAGAGCACAAAAGAGAGAAAGCAAAGAAAACATTGTATGTTGGAAAGAGTATAAAAGGTCAAGATTTTATCGTTCTTTGTGTTATAGATTGTATAAAGATACTTTACGCTAATAAGCACATTGACCTAGAGATGCCACCGAACTTGAGGATTTTGACAATCGATTATTTGAGTCCCAAAGTAGCTTGCTTTGCCAAGTTTGGGTATCATTAATACTTGATCGTTTCATATGAAACCTCAGCATTATGCACTAGGGACTTTGCACATGATCGAACCCAATTAATGCACTTCGATTGAACACTTAACCCCTATGTCCACTTACTTTTGCTCAGGACGAGCAAAAGAGTAAGTGTGGGCGAGTTTGATAAGACCATTTGTAAACACCCTTTTCATACATTTCATGGTGATTTCTGATATATTTTTGATAGATAAAACTAGTGATGATCAAAGCTTTTGATCAAATATGGTTTTTATCTAGTGTGTTCAAGAATGAGGAAATTTGCCAAGATTTGGATGGAAAAGATTATGTACGGAATAGGAGCATTTCAGAGCACAAATTTGTGACATCTTGAGCTTAGTTGGGGACTCAAGGCAATGGCCAAAATGGACACAATATTGTGACCTTGCAAGCAATAAAATGGAGATGTATTCAAAGATGAATTAGTGCTAGCTATGGACGATTTTACTAGCCAAGATCATTTTGAAATTGCGAGTGACTTGGGGCCATAATTTGGAAGGAAGAAGAAGCTAACAAGATCTCATGGAAATGGTGAAAATAATGGCCAGAACTGTGGCGCCTAAATTTCCCAAGTTCATTTATCGATAAGTTCGATTTTTGCGCTATATTTTTTTTTCATTTAGAAACCTCAAGTCAACATACGCAAATAAAGGAAAAACCTGAATAAAACATTGATATATATATAGATATATAAAATCAAAATGTCACATATGCATTGAGTTTAAACAAGGCCCGATACAAAAGAATGTAAATATGCAGAAGCTGTAAGTTTGGTTTTAAAACAATGCAATTTGCCAAAAGCCTAAAACATGTATATAAGGCTATACGAAGTCAAAAGTGTAAAGACCCAAAAGTCTGTCAGGAACCAACCTGCTGTAAGTATCACACCCGTATGCTCCGCCCAAAATCAAGTCCCAGCACCCGGTATTGACGATCTGCACATTTTTGAAACAGCCAAACAACAGGTGAGTATTTTACAAATACTCAGTAAGGGATCCTTAAGTCATTAAGCTGTGATGCACAGGGGAACTTCGGCCTCCACGGCCTAATCTCCTCCAATTCCACTATAGATTAGGTACATTAATTAACAAACATAACAGGCAACTCAAAAAAATTAATTTGTGATCTTTTGTAGGCCTGAACAGGGGAAACAGGCAAGGGAAAATGGCCACAAAACCGTTCCCTGGCCGTTTGCCCTGCCAGCAGAACTCCAAACATGGAAACGGCCAGGGGAAACGGTTTGATGGTCGTTCCCAAGTCGTTGCCTTGCAGTTTCAGGAGACAAATTCACATTTTACACATTCAATCATCCACCAAGATTAATACTCATTTAAACCAATACTTTACCACAAATTTTACAATACAATCCACCTAAGATCAAGAAATCTAAAAGAGTCAAATTTCATTCTCAAAGTTCAATCCTATGCTCAACCAACACTCCATTCAATAAGCTCAAATATTTAACAATCCGTCAGAATTCCCAACATCAATGAAGGCTCACAACATATACGCAAAGTCCATACGTCAAAACCTTGAACCTCATACCAAGATATCAACATGCCATTCGTAATACACAATACATTCAACCAAGTCAGAACAGCAATTCAATACAAGTGCAAAATGCTTATGCTCATGCCAATAATGATACGCATATGCTTATGCATTCACACACAATGTGCTGCTTAGGAGCCTTAAAATTTACAAGAGGAAGACTCCACTTAACCTCTTCCACCTTTTCATATTTCGAGAGACTCCACTCTCTTTGTGCAGTTAACCATGAGGTACCTGTTTCATATCTGAGAGACTTCACTCTTGTTGCGCATTATTGGCCACGAGGCCCCTTATACTACTTTGGCCACGAGGCCCTTATCATGAACATGCACCAAACGCCCATACTAACATTGTCATGGTATGATGTAAATCAAATACAAGTCCTTCTTTCCAAATGTTCACATTATTCACAAAGATGGCACACGACCCTCATCAATACAAGCAATAATTCAATCCATTCATTAAGTATGGAAGCCAAACATCAACATTAAATCTCAACCAAATCTCAACAACAATTCTCAAGAATCGCACTTGATCCACACAAGCAAGACAACACAAATACAATTCCATATCCAACATTCTCTACATCAGCACACCATACAATTCATTCTTTATACATTCTCAAAATCATCTATGTGAATCATTTGGCATACCTCAACACATATTCGTTTATCATTTTCAATGATTTAAGTATCTACAATTCTTGCAAGTTAACATACCCAAACCATATCAACAACTTGCAACTTAACATTAACATTCCGACAAAAACCACAACATTACACAAATACATCATCAATCAATCATACGCAACCATGTCAAGTAAGCGGCAAAGCACATACCTCAAAATCCAAGAGCTAATTCGCCGCCGGATTCCGATTCGATTCCCGAACGTCATTTCCTACACAAAATATAATCACATTGCACATATTATTCACAGATTCAAGACCAATTTCCTGTCCTCATTCTTATTTTTTACAAAACCCTCATTTCCTCACAAACCCTAACTCTTAAATCTTAACACAAACTGAGTTTTCTAGCTAATAGCTTATAGAATCCTATTATAGAACAAAAACCCAACACAATGATATACAATGTACCTAATTCCATTCCCCAAAATCAGATTTCTAAGAAACTTACCTAGTTTTCTTTCCCTTTTTAGAAAATGAGCAGAGATTGAGCTGGGGAGGAGGAAAATCAATGGACTGAGATGGATTCTTAGTCGATTTTAGTGGGGAAATGTGTTAGGATTGAAGGTTTGATGTGTGGGAAGTGCTTGGGGTCGGTCTTGAGTGTTTTTGGATGGAAAAAGCTTCTGTTTTCTCTCTCCCCGACATATCCCTCGTCTAACATTTTAAGTCTGCCAACAGAGACCAAACGGCCATGGGAAATGGCCTTGTGGCCGTTCCCTGGCCGTTTCCAACTTAAGAAAACTCCAAACGGCTAGGGAACGATTTCCATGGCCGTTCCTAGCTAGTTTCTGACCAAATTTCGGTTTTTTTATGTTTTCTCCTAGTTTTCACCGTATAATTCCCGGGGCGTTACAACTCTCCCCACTTAGGAAATTTCGTCCTCAAAATTGAGGCAAGTAAGGTTTCTGGAACTAAACACTCATTCACTATACAACATTCATAATCATAACAAAGTCCCAACATTCAATCCATATCACTAACCAAAACAAGAACAAAGGAACTGAATATACCTGATGCAACTCCGATCTCGAGAAATAAGTGTGGGTACTGCTCTGGCATTTCGCTCTCGACTTCCCACGTCGCCTCCTTAGGTGAGTGGAAGCTCCACTTTACCTTCACCATAGGAATCTCCCGATTCCTCAATCGACAGATCTGCCTATCTAAGATCTCTATTGGCTCTTCTTGGTAGTTGAGGTTTTCTGAAACCTCTAAACTCGGTGCATTAAGCACATGCCTAGGATCGGAGCGATACCTCCTCAGCATCAACACATGAAATACGTTATGGAGTCGGGACAACTCCTCTGGTAGCTGCAACCTATATGCCAAAGGCCCAACCTTCTCGATAATCTCATAAGGTCCCACATACCTCGGACTCAACTTCCCCTTCCTCACGAAACGAATCACGCCTCTCCAAGGTGATACCCTCAGAAATACCCTATCTCCGACCTCATAAGATACCTCTCGATGATGCCGATCGAAGTAACTCTTTTGGTGGTCCTGAGCTGCCTTCATACACTTCTTCACTACAATCACCTTTTCTAATGTCTGCTGCACCAACTGCGGCCCCTCAATGTCTCGTAATCCCTCAATATCCCGATAAGCGGGACTCTGACATCTCCGACCATACAACGCCTCGTAAGGCGCCATCCCTATACTCGAGTGGTAGCTGTTGTTGTAGGCGAATTCTATCATTGGAAGGTGATAATCCCAGTTACCTCCGAACTCTAACACGCAAGCTCTCATCATGTCCGCGACAGTCTGGATAGTCCTCTCTGATTGACCGTCAGTCTGAGGGTGAAATGCGGTACTGAACTGTAGTCTGGTATCCATCGCGTCCTGTAGACTCCTCTAAAAAATGAGAAGTAAATCGAGGATCCCTATCTGATACAATGGATGTAGGTACCCCGTACAACCTCACTATCTCTGACATGTATAAGCTATCCAGCTTATCTAAGGTATCGTCCTGTCTAATCTCCAGGAAGTGCACTGATTTTGTCAACCTGTGGACTATAACCCACACGGCATCGTGTTGCCAAAAAGTCCTCGGTAATCCAACTATGAAATCCATCGAGATCTTTTTCCACTTCCATTCAGGAATCTCTAACGGTCTCAGTTTCCTAGCTAGAGCTTGACGCTCTGCCTCAAGTTCAGTTGAGGAGTGCGCCTCTATCATAAGCGCCTCCTTAACCTCTACCAAATCGGGAACACACAACCGTTCCCATAATAAAGGATACCATCCTCATCTAACCTGTGTGGAGTAGTTGACTTCCCTTTCTCGACTTTCCTCTTTATTTCCATCAGATG
>CANYCX012959063.1:0-10123 GCA_948193385.1 Breynia disticha f. nivosa
TTTTATTTTATATTATTAAGGCTTTATATAAGTAAAGTTTAGAAAGAGGGGCAGGTTTGATTGGAGTAAATAATAACTGCGCTAAACGTTACTACCAATCTTATCGCGATATGCGCAGTAATGTGATTAATGGGAAAATACCAGTGATCCTGGCATCCTTGTGATCCTGGGTTCGAGTTCCGCTAGTCTCTTGGGGAAGCATATGTAAGTACCACTTTAAGCGCTCTTTGAGCCTTGTGGCATTCCCTACCCTTGGACTGGCGCACCATCCCCTCACCCTAAATTTTCTTGATCAAAAAAAAAATTATGACTCTTATTATATATTGTTATTGACTTTATTATGTACCTCTCTTTATAACATGGATTCCTTGTTATTTGCTTTGTGTTATGTGTTGACATGTCATTTGTGATTTATTGTTCACATGTGTTGATTCAGTGCTTTAAGTTTTTCATTATTGTAGAGAGGGGGAGTTATGGTTTTAGGGGGAGTTTTTATACCTTTTATGATAACGACAAAAAAGGGGGAGAACAAAAATGACAACATTGACTAAAAAGAAATTAAATGAATTTCAAATTGAATGAACTTAGAATTAATTGTTAAAATGAATGTTCATTGCAATTATCCCTTATTCGTGTTTGTTATGTAATATGTTTTGAGACTAACATGGAGACAAGACTTTGATGTCTTCATCAAATCCACATTTTGTTTTTGGTTGTTGAATGTTTGCAATCTTATATCTTCTCTAAGAGTTTTTTCATTATAAAAAAGGGGGAGATTGTTGGATCAAGAGTGATCAGCATTAAGTTCATAACTTGGTTATGATAATGTGTCAACTCTTTAGAGTGATAAAGATTGATTTTTCAGGTTAAATTGCATTTTGGACCTTAGTAACGTATGTTAAAGAAGGTTGAGTAACATACGTTAATCATGTAGAATTCCAGCAAACTCAAGAGGATGAGTAACATATGCTAAGGAAAATGTAACGTAACGTACGTTAGCGTGGATTCTTAAGGTATGTTAAATGAGCCAAAAGTTTCTGTTTCTCACTAGAAATCCCTGGAATTGGAATGGAGAAGGAAACGGGAAACCAAATGGGTTAGGTAACGTACGTTACTAGTGCTAAACCTACATTACCAAGTCTGACACAACATTAAATGCATGGACATTTCAAACTCAAACAGCTAGTTTATATGTCTAACGACCATAAATACAAGAGAGAGGTATAAAAGGGTCCAAATTACTAATGGAAATATAATTGCAACTCTAGAAACAGAAAAGGCTATCTTGTGAACAAAGTGTACATCATTTGGCAAACATTTGGGCAAAAATCAAAGAAGAATATTTGAAGCTTGAGAGAAGTAAATTGTAATTTGTTAGAAGTGCTTATGAGTGGCTTTTTATTCAGGTTAGAATTGTTGTAGTGGGATTATTGAAAGTGATCATTATAATAGAGTTCTTACTTATCTTGAAAGTGATTTGTAAAAGAAAGAAATTAGTGGAAGTTTGAAAAATCCTTATCAGAGGTACTAAGGTAGTGGAGTAGGCAAGGTTGAGCCAAACCACTCTAAATTCTTGTGTTATCTCTTCTTCCTTATCTCTTTACTTTACAATTTTGCATCAATTCTGTAAGAACGAAGAAAAGGGCACAGTTCAAGATTCAACCCCCCTTCTATTGAATACTACACATAGCACTAGTAATATTAGTTTCTTAAATTAAAAATTGATGGAAAGTTTCGTTGTGTACATGAATGAATTTATGAGTTGCATCATTAAAAGCTTTAAAAAATTCTTTAACAGTAATGCATATATCTCATTGGGTTGGCAAAAGAGGAATTTATTTTAGTGTTGAAAAAGAAAATAATAAATTTTTATATTCAATAGATTAATTAAGTAATTTAAAAGTAGAATTCCAACATGTATGAACATTTTTTGGAAAAATTTTTGGTGTAGGTCTTTGTTTCTTGCAAAACTTTGTCTATTCTCTCATAACTTAAGTTTAATACTGTAATATTCTCTTCCCGAAACCATATAATTAATATTATAAGTAAAATGATTAATGAAAATAAGAATTTAAGTGATAAAATAAAGAAAAATAAATGATTGAAAACAAGCTTGAACAAGGTTGATCAAAGGTTGATGAAAAGTTGATATTAAGTGAATAAATAATCATAGGAAACATCAAACCAAAAAGTACACATGGTGGAGGGTGAGAAAACGCATGGTGCGCACGACCACGCGTAATCCATAGCCCACCACGTGTACTTGGCTGTTCTGGTGACAAAAATATAAGTTTAGCATTGCTTGCTCAGAACATTCCAGCAAAACCTCAAATTTGAGAGGAATTAGAGAGAGAGAGAGTAAGGGTTTAGAGAGCGAGTTGAGTGAGAGATTGAGAAATCAATCAAGGAATTGATTTGAGTTATTGAATTATCTTATTTTCGAGCCAGAAATCTAGTGGTGTAATAGAAACAAGTAATATCGGAAGTTTATCGTAAATTTTTATGAGTTTTACTAGTTTTGCTATCGAAATGATTATAGAAATGAATGTTAAAATGATTATAGAATTGATTTAGATTGATGAATTGATAATGAAAGATAAATTCAGAAATTTCTAGGTTAGGATTAGGGTTTTCAAAAAATTGAAAAGTAAACTTAACGAATTTATTAGGGCATGCATTATAAGTTTAGTTATATTGAATTTTATAGAAAGATTGATATATGTTATTATAGGACGACAGAGTAGGCGAGCCAAACAAGATACCAGTATATGTCAGTCAGAGTATTTCAGTTGACAGGTGAGTAATCTACTCACTTAAATACTGGTTATATAATTGATTATGAGATGCACTAATATGTGGCCAACTTGATTGAAATTGAGTAATAAATGAATAAGAAAGTGTAAAGTAAAATATGAAAATGGAATGAAGAGTGAACAGATACAGGATATGAAAAGCTAACAGGTACATGAAAGCGGTATAGTATGATTTATATATGTTTGATATATACAGTGATTACAGGTCAACAGCTTTGGTTGTACAGGATATCAGTACTGATCACAGCTTTGGCTATACAGGATTAGAGCTTTTGCTGTATAGATTCACAGCTTTGGCTATACAGGATTACAGAGTTTTATATGAACGATACCGTTATAGATATGATTATGTTTGTTGATGCTAAGATTATAAGTGATAATAAAATGTTATGATATATAATTATAATTGAAAGATTATTCATTGAGTCTGCAACTCACGCAACTGCGATTTTTGGTTTTAAGATCCCGTAGAGAGCTGAGATAGTCATATAGACTTGAAAGGTGGGTCGACTGCTACTCCCAGGCCATTTTCTCTCTCCTCATTAGAGTTGGGCCTAGGATATTTTGAGTGTTGTTGCATGTTTTGTCTGTGCATACTTTGTGTTTTGATTATGGATTGATACAAATATGTCTTTATTGAGATGGTTATTCCATATATATATGTATATATATGAGTTTGTTGTTGTTTTGAGGTGTATGTCGTTAAATGAGTTAACATATGTCTGAGAACTTGTAACGCCCCGAAAAATGTTAGTCTGTGTTATATTATATTTGGGACATGTTATAAGAGTGTTGGTATAGAGTTATACGTGTTCAGAATCGAAAGAAATTGGAAAATGCTAAGTTTAGCAGTCTGCAACAAAATAACGTATGCCAACTTTGTGAGTTACCATACGTTAACTTAATTAACGTATACCAATGTTGAAGGTTGGCATATGTTATTCAATCTGTCAGGGGAATTTTCTGGGTAGCATTAACGTATGCCAAGAGTGGAAAGTTGGCATACGTTAACGGGTCTTTGCACATCTCATTAAAAGGCCGAGACACTTTCTATCCGCCTCATAACTCCCCTCCACCTACCAAAACACTCCCCAAACCTTTTCTCAATCATTTATGATCATTCCAAACACAAAACCTATCCTAGAATAACAAATTTCAACCAGATTAATAGCATTTTCAGCCTCGAATCAAGCCTTCCTCTCTCTAGGTCACAAAGAAATAGGAATCAAGGTAAATGTCTAATCTCGAGCTAAAATGTGTTGTAAATTAGGTACATTGTGTAGGGTTTTTTTAGGTTTTGAATATAGAACGTGATTCTATAAGCCATTGACCCTAAAACATCCAATTTCGTGAGATTCAAGAGATTAAGGGTTTTAGGAGTTTTGAGGTTTTTGAGTTGAAATCAGATATAAAGGTTTAAATAACTTACATTGTGTGCTAAATGTTTGGAAATATGATTGTATTTGTGTAGGGAACGATATTCAGAAACCGACTCGGGAATCGGGCGACGGATCGAACCTCGGAGCCCGAGGTAAGTGCTTATTTGTCACTTACTTGATACGTTATACTTGTTATTGATTGATTCTTGTTGGTATGGTGATTCTTGATGTAAAATGGAAAATGGATTGAAGTTGACAAATGTGAAAAGTGCATGATATGTATGAATAGGCTTACTAATGAATATGATTTCGCTTGTATGCTTGCCTAATGATGTTGCAAATTTGCGGCACGGATATGTTATTTCGAAATGGGTTCTTAGGAGCCAAATTTGTGAACTTTGATGGTATGTGTCAATTGTTATGTTTATGGCATGATAATGTAAATTGTGGGAAAATGGATATATGAATTGAGGAATGATTGTATTGTGATTCATGTTTGATGCTTGTTGTGATTTGTGTGGCTAAGGCCTTGGAAATGATTCATGGCATTCATTTCATGTTGTATGACATTTATTGAGCATTTCGCATGAAAAATGAATAGAGGGGTTTGGCCCAAATATACGTAAAGATCGAGTGGAGTCTCTCTTTACGAGGAAAACAAGGGGTTTGGCCCAAATATTAAAAAGGATGAGTGAAGTCTCTCCTTATACGAAAACAAGGGGTTTGACCCAATTAAAGAAAGGCACGGAGATCGAGTGGAGTCTCTCTCCCGCGAAGTTTAAGGCTCCAAAGCAATTCATTGTATGGTTGCATTAGCATCTTCATAATGCATCCATTTGTTGTTGTGTTATTGATGTTGACAACTTGGAATGTTAATGGCATGGTTCATTATATGTGTATATGTGATATGAAATTCAATGATGTGAAGTTGTAAGTATGAAATGGAATTGTTAAATGTGGTAAATGAATGATGCAATATATGGATATGAATTATTGTATATGTGAAGGAATGGAAGTATGATATGTTATGTTAACTATGTGTTGTGAGGTGTTGTTGGTGATTTGTATGGATGTGTATGGTTGTGATTAATTCATGTTGTAATGTATATAAACATAGGTTTAAATGATTAATCAAGATGATTTGGATGTATGTTGAATTTATATGGTTGCTTTATGGATTGGTTGATATGTTAAATATGAATGGTTAAGTGTATGATTGAAAATACTTAGGCAGAATTCGGACAGCAGGACCTGATGGAATTAACGTATGCCAACAATGGGACTTGGCATACGTTAATTGAGTTATGGCATACGTTATTCATACTGTTCATAACCCAGAATAACGTATGTTAAGGGGCAAAATGTAACATACGTTAATTTGAGTCTGGAACCATAAATTTGACCGAATAACATCCAAATGAATGCCTAATGTACCCTGATGACTTAGGATGGTTTCCTTGTTGAATTAAACACTTAAAGTGAACCAATAAACACTTAAATGATTGTTGTGAATGGCGTTAGGATGCCATAGGGAGAATAAGGCCGGGATGGCTGAAGTCTCCCCTGCACCCCGACATGTAGAGACACTAAAGGATAGCCTTACTGAGTATTTAAAATATAATCATCTGTCATTGCTGGATTCTGTGCAGATCGACAGTAGTAGCTGGGACTTGCTTTTGGAGCGGAGCGCGAGCGTGTGATACGAGGAGGATAGGTCGGTTCCTAGCAGATTTTGGATATTGCATACTTTTGTGTTTTGTACAGCCTTACGCATACCAGTATAGGCTTTCATTGGCACTTGCATTGTTTTAACCCGCAAACCATAGCTTCTGTATCTCTACACTTTTATTTTGTATTAGATCGGTTTAAACAAAATGCATATATGCCACTATTGATTTCATCTATATATATTTATGTTCATTTCATTTGGAATTGTACAATGTTTGTTTTAAAGAAAAAAAAATGGTTGCGAAAATGGTATTATTCGAAAATGGACTTAAGCAAAATTGAGGTTCACAGAACTATTGATATGTTTGAAATTGATTTGCAGGAGTGGAATAGGCATTGATTGATATATCTAGATTATAGCCGTTATATAGCAGTTTTACATAAAGTATGAACTTGCATAATAAAGAATAAATGGCGTATTAACTTAACACAAAGCTTAATCTATGGATGTGTTAGCTATTACGATCTATATTCTGAGTATATGACAGATGAACTATAAACTAAAAATACAATATAGTTGTATGTATGAATAAAAATATTAGAAGAAGATGAACAAAAGTAAACGTTAACGAATTATATATATATTATAAGAAAAGTTTTAAAGTATACGTACACTTATAGTAATCTGATTAATTAGTAAGTGATTAATATGATAAAAAGGATAAGACGTTTTAAATACGAAATATAATTAATAATATTTTTGTTAGAATAAAGTGAATGTCCATAACATTCAAAAGCATCTTTCACACATAAATTTAAAAGATAACATGCAAATCTTACATGAAAAATTTTCCACCAAAATTTGGTTGACAAGCTAATTTTAAAGAAGAAATTGAAGCAATATTTACAGATGTATTATCAAAAGAAATTAAAAAAGTCCTATTAACTAATCTATATTCTCTTAAAATTTCTAAAATTAAACTATATATATTTTCTACAGTATGTCTTCCTTCAAAACATCTATATTCTCATCAATCTAATGACAAGTAATACCTATATAAGAATTTATTTTTCAATGATGACTCCAAATATCAAAACAAATAGAAACATGAATATCATTATTTTCAAAATAAGTTGTTATTTATTTTTTCATTCTTGCATAAATCTAAAAGATGTTTTTTAAAGTATTTCTAGGAATTTTTTGTGAGATGGATTTAAATAATTTTTCTCATACCAATTAAATATCAATTTTTTCATCATAACTAAAAGAAAAATGATCAAGTGCAATGAAAGTAGATAAGCCTTTTCTATGACTCCAATCACTATAATTATATAATTGAGCAGACTTCAAAGGATTTGCAAATACAGTAATTTGTGTTTGACCTTTGTTCAATCCCATCTTAAATTAGTGTTTCCTCTCTATATGTTCTTTGAAAGTTCCATAACCGCCTCCTTTCTTGAAAAATAAGCTTTATTACACGATTAAGCTTTAGATATCCCATCCTCATTTGGTATTTTCATGAGATGATTACAAAAATGACACTTCATTTAATTTCACTAACTTCGCCATCTAAAAAAATAAACATATGAGAGTTGAGAAAAAAATTATAAAGATTAAATACGTACCTTCACTTTGCATTGACAAATTTGTTTGAGATAGAATACATTCTTGTATTGAAAATTTGTGAGACTCACCAATAATATCTCTTGAATTTTTAATTTTAAAATTTTTTTTAGTATGTAAGCTAATGATAATAAATTGTAAATTTCAATTAATGAAAGTAACTGAAAAGAGTAAAAAATATTAGAGAACTTGATAGATAGAGAGAGAGAGATAAAAATATTGTGTAAATTAAATGGATAATGAATAAGTATTTATAGGCAAAAAAAAAAAGTTTCATATGGGTCATTGAAACAAAAGACCAATTCTAATAATATATACTTGTTAGTTATCATTCTCATCTCATGCCAATAATTAGGCAATTAGCTACGCATGAAATTTATTAGATAACATTGATGCGAATATACTTTGATGTCGGTTACTTGTAGTTTATCTTGTAGAGAATATTTTGAATTGTTGGTAAGTGTATTTATATGACAGTTGAGATAAGTTTTTATAGGTAGTTGTATTGTTGCTAACTTTCAGTTGGTGTATTTGCGCAAGTGTAAGTGTATAAATAATCTAATATCTGATCAATAAAGACAAGTTTTCTGATCAAACTTTCATGGTCAGAGCAACATGCTATCGATCTGCCTCTTTAAACACATTCATGGAAGGGGAAAGCAAAAAATCATTTTACACTGTCTTCAAATGTAATTCTGAAAAATTTAATTACCTTGGTGCAATTGAAAAAAAACAATTATGATGAATAGGCTCGAGTTATCAAGATGGCACTATGAGCTAAAAAGAAATTTGGTTTTATTGATTGAATAGTAATAAAACAGGAAGAAGACTCAGATGAGATGGAGAATTGGTGGATAATGAACTTTATGATTGTGCCATAGATAATGAACACTATCGAGCCTACCATAAGATATGCCCCGATGCACATGAAGATTGCTAAGGATTTTATGGGATGACATCAAAGAATGTTTTTCAGTTACCAATGGAGCTCGAGTATTCAGCTAAAATCAAAACTTGCAAATTGTATGCAATAAGGAGCTTCCATGATGAGTTACTACTGGAAGCTAAAACATTTTTTGAAGGAACTAGCCAATCCTGGTGTAATTTTTAGGTGGAGATGTGGAGATGTGAGTACAATATTGCAACATAGTTGACAAAGAAATAAGAAGAGAAAAACTACACCAACTCCTAATAGGATTAAACAATTTATATAGAGTTATGAGTTCAAATATCTTGAGCACATCTCCATTTCCAAATGTGAGAAAAGTGTACGCATTAATTTATCAAGAAGAATGGGTGTAGAATACTTCAAAGGGTAAAAAAGTAAAGGTAGAAGCCGTAAGCTTTGCTGTTTAAACTAGTGATAAGTGTGTTCTGTGCAAACATTATAATAGAAAGGGGCACAATGTCAAAGTATATTTCTAAATCATTGATTATCCTGAATGATGGGTCGATTGACTTAGGATATCAAGTTGAGGTAAGGAAAGACAACAAGGAGGAATAGGACGAGGAAAGAGTATCGGACATGGTCATGTTTCAACACAAGCTAACCTTTCTTAAATAAGTGGGAAGCCTGAAGAAGAAGTTAATGCAAATGCAAATCAGATTCCAGCTGAGCTACTAAGTGAACAGTGGGTAGCCATTATAAGTTTATTGAACACACACAATTTAGGAAACATTGAGGAAATGATTGGTAAAGAGAATTTACATTGAATAATAGACTTAGGGATGCACAACACATGATGGGATGATGTGAAATTTTGTTATGACCCAACAGATCCTTAGTTGTCTAATTGGACTGCCTAATAACAATCAAGTGATGGTGTCAAAGAAGAGTTCAGCTACATTCAGTGAACATGTTCAGCTATAGAATGTTATTACTACTCTGGGATTGAAATTAATTTGATATTTGTAGAATAATTAATTGTTGAATTAAAACGTAATGTATTATTTACATATAAGGTATGTTTTATGTAGGACAACATTTTGAGAATAGTGATTGGAATGGGTAAACGATGTAAGAGGCTCTATTATTTAAAGACTGGATCACCAACTCGAGCATTCAGAGTAGGAAAAGCAGATGTGCATGACTTATGGCATAGGAGAATGGGGCATCCATCTTCAAAAATAATAGAATTGAGTTCTGGAGCTGAGAATTTTAATTCAAATAAAAGTTACGATGTTTGTTATAGAGCTAAACAAGCTAGAGAAGTATTCCATTCAAGTGATAATAAAGCCAATGAAATTTTTGATCTTATTATTATGATTTGTGGGGGCCTTATAGAGTTCTTAGTTCATCTAATGCCTCTTATTCCTTTATGATTATTGATGATTTCTCATGATGTGTATGAATATATTTGTTGGTTTATAAAAGAGAAGTAGGATAGGTGTTGCAGACTTTCTTTGCCATAGTTTATAGAAAATTTAATTGAAAGGTGAAAATAGTTTGGAGGGATAATGGAATTAAGTTCATGTGTTTGAGAATATACTTTGAAGAAAACAAAATATTTCATTAAACATCATGTGTAGGAGCACAATAAAAATGCATAGAATGAAGACATCGACATATCCTCAATATGGCTCGAGCTTTGAGATTTCAAGTTGTTCTTTCTATTGATTTTTTAGGTGAGTGTGTGTTG
>CANYCX012959302.1:0-16112 GCA_948193385.1 Breynia disticha f. nivosa
TATCAAAATAAGTGACTTTACCTTTATTGTAATAACCACATTACTTCAAGCATAAAATAGAGCCTTCAATCACCAATGTACCTATAATAAAGTTGTTTTGCAGTTTGGTACCCAAGCTAATTTGGATCCTTTGGGGTTAGTCATAAAAACAATATTGGCACATTCGTTCCTTTCAGAACCCACAACCTTTTTACAACAGTTGTTCTTCTTGAAACTAAACATGTATGAGCATTATGACCAATTTTTAAGCATGTATCACACTTAGGTAATTTTAAGTTTAAATTCTCTTTCTTATGATCTAGCTTATTAATCAATGGTTTCTCATGCTCAAATTCATCACACCCAAGTCCACATCTAGAAAGTATATATCTTTGCATATTTAACATTTTGTCAAACTTTTCACTTCCATTAGTGTACTTACTAGTGATGATACTAAGTTCCTCTTTAGCCTTCTCAAGTTATGATTTCAACTTATCAAATTCAAGCATGCAAATAGAATGATCATTTGACTTATTCAAGGATGCAAGCAATTATCCATTCTCACTCTCTAGCAATTTATTCTTCTTCTTAAGAAACTTATTAGCCTCAGTTGCCTTAGAATAATCAACATGTAAAGTCTCAAGAGCATCAAAAAATTCAACATCACTAGTTGAGTGATTTACCTCATTTTTCTCATTGCTTGAATATGATTCAAATGCCATGAAAGCAATATTGGCTGTCTCTTGTCTTTCTTCCTCCTCTTCATCACTCCAAGTAGCTGTGTATGAATCTCTGAACTTGGCTTTAGCCTTTTTATGAGGATGCTTTGAAGAGCCAATTCTACAATCTTTTTGGTGATGTCCAAGTCTTCCACAATTATATAATATGTTATCATTCTTTCTATAGTTTGATAAGGAACTCTTCTTGTAGTCTCCTTTAGAGTCATTCTTCAAGTCTTTCCTTCTTCTCTCTAGGAGTGATTTGTATTTTCTCACATTTTTAGCATAGAGAGCAGCTTCTTTATCTTCAATCTCATAATCTTGCTCATCACAACTCTCTTCATTGAATGCCTTTAGAGCTACACTCTTT
This sequence comes from Breynia disticha f. nivosa, assembly GCA_948193385.1. Lineage (NCBI taxonomy): Eukaryota > Viridiplantae > Streptophyta > Magnoliopsida > Malpighiales > Phyllanthaceae > Breynia > Breynia disticha. The sequence goes on from CANYCX012959302.1 coordinate 1,069, forward strand.
TCCTTCTCTTTATCTTTAATCTTAAGACCTCTTGACTTGAGAACTATTTTATAGTTCAAGTGTGATCCCATTAGAGCACTAAACTCAAGGGAGTTCAAGTCCTTTGCCTCTATGATTGTAGTGACCATGGCATCCCACTCCTTGGGAAAAGACCTCAAAATCTTCCTCACTCTATCACTTTTAAGAATTCGTTTTCCAAAAGAGGCAAGCCCATTGGTGATCTCTGTGAATCGATCAAGCATAGAAGTGGTTCCCTCATCTTCATTCATAGAGAAGAGCTCATAATCATGAAGAAGCATATTAATATTTGTCTCCTTTACTTGAGTAGTACCTTCATGAGTTACCTCAAGAATCTTACATATCTCCTTTGCATTCTCACAAGAGGCTATGCAGTTCAAGTCCTCTGGATTTAAAGCACAATATAACAATTGAATAGCTTTAGAGTTTGTTTGCTGACCTTTCCAATCTTTATCGTTGAACTCCTCCTCCTTCTTCTTCTCACCATTGCTTATCATAGGAACATTGGGACAAATAGCTATCACCTTCCATAATTCTATATCTTAGGATTTCATAAAGATCATCATCCTTTTCTTCCACATCATGTAATTGGAGCCATCAAAGAAGGTTGGCCGATTTGGAGCATAGCTATAGATGTCGTTACTTCCACCAAATTCAAAGCCATCTTTAATCTTCTACCCTTAGGATGTTAAGCCTTCAAGCAAGGGTTATAACTCTGATGCCAATTGTTGAACCAAGATTAGCTCTAGAAGGGGGTTGAATAGAGCTAATAGGGCTTTGATTCTTTTTGTAGAATTTTGTTTAAGACTTGATGGAATAAAGGAAAGCAATAAAGAACACAAAAGATTTAGAGTGGTTTGATACTAACCTTGCCTAATCCACTACCTTAGTACCTCTATTAAGGATTTCTAAACACTTCACCAAGGATCACTTTTTAGTTAAGTGAGAAATCTTTACACATTCACTTTTTAGCTAAGTGAGAACTCTTACATTCACTTTCTAGCTAAGTAAGAACTCTCAAAAAAATTACAAAGGTTTATAAGTAAAGCAAGACAACACTTGGTTGTATAAAGAATAAGAATATAAACTTTAAGCTCAACTAAGGATTTCTCTCAAGGTAGACATTTTGAATGTTTTCCTCTATGTTTCTCTACCATTTTTGAAGTTTTTGAAGCCTCAAATACCATATCTTGAAGATATAGCCGTTAAACACAAATTAAGTGACTTTTGGAACTTTAGAACTAGTTATTTTTCCTGTAGAGGACTTTTTAGTTGACTAACATTTGTATTTTCTGGTCGACTAACATACTTCTGGTCGACTAACATACTTCTGGTCAACTAACATCAACTCTGGTTGAATAATATGATTCTGGTCAATGTGGCAAATTTCTGGAAGCTTTTTGCCTTGAATCCAATCTTTAGTTACTGGACTAACTCTCTATTTTAGTCGACTAGTATACCTTTGCTTCTAATTGGTCAACTAATACCTTTCTCTGGTCGATCAACAAACTTCCTGTTGAGTTCCAACGGTCATATTCTGACTCATAATGATTATGTAGCAGGTCTATAATTATTTCTTTGATAAGGCTCAGATTTTGATCGACTAACATCCTTCTTGGTCGACTAAATTGACCTTTTGCCACAACTAGCCATTACGAATGAGTTTTTGAAGTTGAAAACTTCATTTTGATCATTTAATCACCATCTTAGTCGACTAACATTATTCTTGGTCGACTAAAATGAGTCTGGTCGACTAAACCATTCACCAATTGAGTAAAACTAATTCCAGAAAGCTTGTTTGAGTTCACAGCTGCACTTGGTCGACTAAATTTCATCCTTGTCGAGTAGAATCATGTCCAGAGTCATTTTTTAAGGAATAACTTAATTTGATTTCATATTTGATCAACACATCTTCAACCTAAATTCTCCAACTTTCTTCTGTGCATATTTCTTTGGATTTTAACTCCTTTCTAAACCTGAAGTTAATCTTTATCAATATCATCAATTTACACATTATCAAAACACAATGAGGATCCTAATGTCAATCACCATTGATCCAACACAATTTACCCCCGTAGGATTCTTACTTCACCAAATTAGCCCCCATAAAAATGAAAATGACAATAACCTTCTATTAATTAAATCTCAAACAATTAACTCTTAACATTTTAGTTCCTTTTTTCAACCACCTCAATCCATTATAAATTTCACCATAACTATTGTAACCCAATGGCACTACAATACGGTTCATAATTTACACTCATTCTAATCAAATTTATAAGCTTTTTGGACACCCACCTACCCAAAACAATCTTTCCAACACGGGCAACCCTTTTTCCATCTTCCAATCCATCAGAAACCTGTGAAAATCGACTAACCCACACAAGTACATAAGTTCTCAATCCCAACATAACTGAAATTTTTATGCTAAAAACCCACCATTCTATTGAAGTAGAGGTTGCGACACGTCCCTGAAAAAGAGTGGAAGTGACGGCCGACACAGCTGCAGCATAGTGGGGCGTGGCAGAGCACGGCGGTGTGGTAGAGGCGCAGTCGACGTGCTGCTAGCGTGGGTCGTGCGTCCGGCGTGCGCTAGAGAGAGCCAGAGTGAGGCACAACTGTGAGCGCGGTGGAGAGAAAGAGAAAGAGAGGTGTTCGACGGTGGGGAAGCCACATGGAGGAAGAGAAATGACTGTGGAGAGGGAAAAGAGAGAGACACGAGAGGCAGAGAAAGGGAGAAAGGAGAGAAGTGTGACGGTAGAGCAAGGGCAAGGAAGAGAGAGATGGGCATGAGAGAGGGAGGGACGAGTGTGAGAGGGAGCAAAGAGAGGGGGTGACGGCTGCCAAAGAAGAAAGGGAAGAAGGGAGGCAAAAAATAGGGTTATGTGGTGATTTTAGGGTTTTAAGAGTGCTTTTGTATGCACTTGACTAAAATACCCCTACACTCCTAATGAAATTTCTTTTGGCCCAATTATTCTCTCTCTTTCAATTTCGTAAATTTTTTGTACCTATGAAAAATTGTATTCTTGTATTTATCTAATTAATTTAAATTAAACATATACTTAATTTAAATTAATTCCTTTATGCCAAAATTTTATTTCTTTTAATGCTCCCTTTTTTGTATTTTTTATTTCTAATTGGTTCTATCGGTGTTCGCCACCAGAAAACACATTCCCAATGACATTTTAAGATACAAAGAAATTAGTCAAGAGATTAGGCTTGCCTTCAGAGAAAATTGATTTTTGTCTGAATCATTGCATGTTATATTAGGGAAAAAATAGAGAAGCACATGAGTGCCTTTTTTGTGGTCACAGCAGATATAAGTGTGGCAAAAGGGGGTTGATATCATATAGGAAAATATTTTATTTTTCGATAACACAACGGTTGCAGCGTCTGTATGCACCTGATGCTACAACATCTCATATGAGGTGGCATCATGAACATGAACTAAATGGAGAAGAGATTTGACATCTGTCTGAATGTAAAACATTGAAACATTTCAACAAAACATATAGTAGTTTTGTCGATGAATCGAGGAATGTAAGATTTGGTTTATGTACTGATGGATTTAACCCTTTTGGAGCATGTGTGCACAATATTCTTGTTTGCCGATTATTTTTACGCCTTATAATTTACCTCTGTCTATGTGCATAAAGGAACCTGTTATATTTCTTACTGTATTGATTCCCAGGCCTACTAGTCCAAAGCAATGTATTGATGTGTACTTGTAACCATTGATTGTTGAGTTGGTGTAGTTGTCGAATAATGGTGTTGTGACTTATGACTTTGACAGAAAACAAAATTTGACAATGATAAGAGTTCTTTTTTGACAATTTTTGATTTTCCTACGTACTCTATGTTATCTCGGTGGACAACTGCAGGAAAATATGCATGTCCCCATTGTAAGGAAGACACGTGTGTTTTATTTTAGGCATTCTCGTAAAATGTCTTCGTTTGACAATCATAGAAGGTTTTTACCACGCATCCATCCATTCAGGAGAAATCGTGTGGATTTTTCAAGTGGACGTGCATGCGCTAACGGCCACCGCAAAGGTTTACTAAATGAGACATTCTGAATGAATTGAATATCATAGAAGGTTTTTACCACGCATCCATCCATTTAGGAGAAATTTATTTGGCACAAGAATTTGCGCAAAATTGAAGAGAAAATTTATTTTGCACAAGAATTTATGCGAGGTCTCATATGAAAGAATGTACAACATGTGTGCCCATCAGGCGAACACGAGGTTTTGCAATGTTGTCAACCGTATCAAAAGAGCTACGGCTAACAAAAATCCAGCGTACTTCTCGCAAGAGATGTTTGACACAATACGAGCCGAAGCTGACACACCAGAGGAAAGGCATCGCTCGGAGAACAACCGCCAGAATAGGCACTCTAATCTGTCGTTATATAGCGGAGGGGTGATGTCACAATTGCAACATCACCGTCAATTGGTAACTGGATATTTTTTAAATTCATTTAATATAATTGAAATCTTTAATTTCAATGTCTTCAAATAATATTGTCTCTTCAGGAGCAATAACTTGGATGATCCGTTGATCCTCACGAGTTGCACGTTCATTTGCTTACGCATCGATATGACGGTGTCACCTTCGTCGACCAATGTGCTGAGCAGATAAATGTAAGTATAAATACGACCATTCAAATGATTTACCTTACGTTGCTATTTATACGATTATGTACACATATTACAATTTGACTAAATGTACTTTCCAGACTCAGTATCATCAGATATTGAGTTAGTGATTGCCCACTCCTGATTCACACTCTACTCTGGAGGATCGACGAGCTTCACTCCTACAGGCTGTTGTACGTGTTAGACCAGATGATTTTGTTTTTGGTCTTGGCACCTATGCTCGTGCATTCTACGGGTTAGAGGCTCACACTTCACGTGTGGCTTAACTGCAAGCTGATTTTGACGCACTTTTGCAGACTATGGAGAAGCACTTTCAGACTATACAGAAACAGGCCAACGAATGGTGTCATATGTTTCATGCTAACAAGATAGCAGTGCCACAACCTACATCGAACAATATGACCAATTATGATGACGACGATATGTAACCATAGTATTATGTGTTGTATTTTTTTATTAACTCAACTTATATTATGAAATTATTTTATGGAATTCCAAAATTGTGTTTCTTATTCATTACTTCTAAATTTTCATTTAACGTTTTTTCTTAACTTCAATCATTATAGCGAAATATTATACCAATCTTTATTTATTTAGACGAAAAAGTTAAAAATTATGATGGAAAATAAAGAAGGAAGGAAACAGTGCTATAATTTGGCTGTTACGTCGAATTCAAATTTTTATTACGTCGAAATTTGATGTAATATAACGTCGAATTTTGACGTAACATTACGTCGGCATTCTACGTAATATGCCCGCCAAGTTACAACACATTTCCTTCCCTCTTTAATTTTCCCTCCTAAATTTTTACTTTTTCCCTCTTAAACTTACCTTATATATACTCATTCATATTTTTACTTTCATAATCTTTACACAACCAGAACTCTCTCTTCTCTTCTCTTCTTTAATTCTTACATTTATATTATATTGAAGACTAATTGTTTTTGTTTGTTTTTTGTAGGTTTATCATATTGTTGAATCAAATAACTTAAGGTAATTTTATTCTTTAATATTATGTATTCTTATATTTTTCATTTATATTATTCAAATAATCATGTTATTATTTAATTTACATTATTTATAATTTACTATAATTCTTTCAATTAATAATTTTTTAACAGTTATTATTTTTAATTATCTTTTTTTATATCGACTCTTATTATTTTAATAATATTATTTTTAAATTTAAGTTTATAAAATTTTCTCAAATATAAATCATTACAATTTCATTCCATATTATTTTTAATTAACATTTGTTTTAATTTTTATAAAAAAAATAATACAAATAATTTTTTTAAATATAAACGTTATTACGTCAAATTTCGACATTGAATAAAAAGTCATATTTAGACGTAAAAGTCAACATCAGGAATGCATTTTTCCTCTTTCATTTAGTGTGGAAAAATTCTTTTTTACCCTTCTTCATTTTATGGTTTCTGAGCATGAAAAATTTCAAGTTGGGGAGTTCCCTCATTGATTGAGTAGTTGAAGTATGATTAAACTATGATGTAAGGAAAGCAATTTTGTTGGAATTGGATAATAAATATTGGCCACGTTGGGACCATGTGGCATTTCTTTCTTTTCAGTAACCAAAATAACGTCATTTATTTGATTGGCATGGCCTACTGTGATTGGGTGGACTGAACGCAAATCAATTATTGCTTCTATCTATATAGTATGTGTATTTTTTCATTGACATTCAAATTTTTATGGAACTTCCAAGTCCAAAGAAAATACAATCATTCTTCAAATAATTGAAGATTTTTGCCGCACAAACTTTCAATGTTTCAAAATTTAATTTGGACACTTACGATGAGGGGGAAGACAGGAATGACGTTTTGAGTTTGTTGCATCATTCATACAGGAGAAATGGGATTGTATAAGGTATGAAATTGTGAGAAGGAATTTCAAAACACAAGTGAAATTGGAACTAAAATGAATTATGATTGCAGTGACTACTTTTCATCTTAATATTTGGTCCATCTAACGACATGTATTATAACGTCTCCAAATTTCAGGCTTAAATGTTTATTTATTAATTGAAATAATAATGGGACGGAAAAATAATAAGTTTCGGGATGACAATCGCGATATTGGACATTTTGACTAACTACACGACCAACTACACGGTTACTGGCTGTCTAGTGGTGTCAGTATAATTGTTCATGTAATGGGACAATAAGTTTAAAAAGTGGCAAATTAGATGGAACAAAACATTAGACACTTCAAACACATTAATCAACCCCAAGTCAACTACCCACAATCCCCAAACACCATCTCCAACTTACATTTTGCTTTCAAATCACAGAAAGGATGGATCTTTATATCCAAATACAATTTTAACACTCTTAAAACTCCAAGTATTTTGTTTTACATTGCTGTTAACAGTGGAAATGAAGAATGTAAGGTTTACGATTGTTTGAATGTTGGGTTTATGACACTACAAGAAAATACAAAATGTTCCGACGAATTCCATCGGAAGAAATATTTCAACGGAATTCATCGTAAAAAATGTTGTCGTGTATAAAACCATGATGGAAGAGTGCGATGAAATTCGTCAAATTTTTTTTGACGAATTTCAGTTTAATTAAATTTCGTCAAAAAAATTTTGGACATATAAATCTTTTTTTTTATAAATGTTCACATAACAAAAAAAAACAGTTCAAAAATCTAAAAAAACATTGTAGAGAGTTCGAGAAGATATAGAAATATTTTTCATAAAGTTAGATTACAATTAAAGTTTTAAATGGTTGTATTTTGGCGTACTCACGAAGTATTAGTTACATTCATTATTTGTAAAATGTTGTTTGGTTATATTATTATTTAATAATTTGTAGTATTGCATTAAATTGATATTTAATATTTGTTGTATTGTAATAAATTTAATCGTGCTTATAAATTATTGTGTATATTACTTGTATTGTGTAATTATTTAATGACTTAAAATATTGTGTTGAGTGTGAAAATTTGGAAGGAATGAATAATGACTTATAATATTATTCAATGACTTATAATATTGCAAAAGTAATTGTTGTGGTTTTCAATTAGTTTTGTCTTTTTAGCTTTGTTTTTATTCTACACTTTCATACGATATACCCTTGTAATTATTGAACTATTTCATTATCAATTGCCATTAAATATAATAAATTATTGAAATATAATTACGTACAATATTTATAAACATTTTGTTTTAATTCATTATCACAAACATTTGCAATCAGAGATATTGTATGTTTTAATAAACGATGACACATTTAATATGTTACTTTAATACACCCACATTTCATTTAATACACTTAGAACAAAAAATTTTATATTTATCTTCTTTCTTACTTTATCATTTTTTTTATCTCCATAACTCCAATAAACTCCTAATTTTAGATACCTTAGCTTAATTTTATGAGGAAGACTTAAAACATCCTCATACATGGAGTCAAAAAATGACTCTCACATTTTTTTACCTTCTCTTTTTTTTTTGTTAACTCTATTTCTTTTTGAGACAAAGACCATGACATATTTATTCTATATAGACTTGTTAAATAGTGAGAACTTGTTTGTTTACGAATAGTTATATAAATAAAAAAATTAGTAAATTTTAATTTTTTAAAATTTATCTCAATACATATTAAAAATTATAATCACAAATAATTATAAGAAAATATTTTATAAATATAATAAAATATGTAAATATAAAATATTTAAATACATTATATATTAAATGATGGTATTTGTATTTTTTAAAATAGTTAACTTTGGAAGGATTAATAATAGATAATTGTTATTTTTTTATTAATATAAAATTAAATAGAAAAATATTTAAAGAGTCTAATGCAACATAAATTATTAAAAACATTAAATTTGTTTAAAAATTAATAAAATACAAATTATGCTACGGAAATATTTTAGAATGCGCTTATTATTTAGTATATTAGAACGGGTATTTGACAATGCGTCTCAAGTGAGTAGATTTTTCTATGATGCCACTCGAGACGAAACGGGTTTCCGACAATTATCCATAGCTAGATCAGTTTCCAGATTCAATTTTCACATCTCGCAACATATATACTCCTTCAATTTCTTAGTGAGCAACAAAAAAGGCATTTCGTTTCATGATTTATCATTACAACATCTGGATCAAATCAATAAACTATTCAGACGTTTCAGAAAATAGAGACATTGTTATCTTTTTCTTGGCTTAAAAATCACAACATCATAAATCAAACTAGTGACCTTGAATTGCAAATACAGATTACATTGCTACAACTATTAAAACAAAAACGAAAAACTCAATTTAACTGGAAAACTAGCTACCAAAACTCATTCTACAATATACAACCACACTTGTGAAACAAAAAACAAATTGATCCTATAAATGATAACACCAAGACTTGATAAATTAATGTCTCAAATGAGGCAAGCAGTTGTTGAGGAAGATTGATCAATTGGAAGGAACATGGTAGTATTTCCCTTTACACATGCATCTGTAAACAATAGGGCATGACTCCGCAAGAGAACACTTGAAGCTCACCATCACCCTCTTACATGGGAAGCAAGGCCCACATGCATGAGAACAATCTGGTATACTTGACCCTGTTGGATATAGTTCCATTTCTATTTCTTCCCTTTCTCTTTCCTGCACTTTACACCAACATTTTACGCCATTACCAACAATGAGTAGCATGAACATAAGCATAATGAGTGAAGATTTATTAACACAGAAAAAGAACTTCATAGTATCGAGACAAACTAGAAGCTAGATCATTCAAAAGAGCAAAATCTATATGTGAAACCAAATCATGTAAACAAAGAGTGGAGCCGAGGTCGGATCGGGTAGCAAGAGAAGGTTATTATATAAATAAAAAGAATGTAAGTTTTAAATGTCGAAAGAAGGTACACCTGATACATTCACATGATCCTCGGCTATGGTTTCAAATGGTTTCACATGTTTCAGTGAGTGTATAGAAATAATCCTAAAATATGTAATCAGAACCTGTGAAATCTGAGCTACGTACAACGGGGTACACTGTACACACATCAGAACCTGTGAAATAATCTTAAAAACTAGCAATGTAATAATTTAAATTGTATAATTTAAACTTCTAAGTGCATTACCAAATGAATTACCATGCATTTTCTGGAAGAAAATAGCGATAAAATTTGCTTTGTTCATATTATTCTTCATCAACAGAAAAATAAATATCAGAAGGGGAGTTGCTAGTGTTCCATTCCATCCATCATGGACATAGACCTTATTCTTCTTTCTTTCCATTTATTATTGATGGACCCAAATAAAATTAAATGCAAGAGTAAAAAAATATAAGATTTCAGCTTTAGGGGTAAGTGTAGAGTGAATTTATTCTCATACTAATTAAATGCAAGAGTAAATGATGCTGAGGAAGATGGAAGTTGACGTGTAACAATCACATTGATTGAGGAAGTGTCTTATTTTTTCTCTAGATTTGAAGAAGTCGTGCAATAAACGTGAAGATGAGGCCTCGCCGTTAATGAACTTTGCAATCACGGACCTTCAATTTCTGTTCCTTTATAAATTGGTTGGAAATTTTTTTTCCAAAATTTCTTGAATCGGTAATAACAAACTTCAGGGTAACAAATCTAGATATTTATTGAAGAGTGGGAGACTTTATTGTGGATAAAACTTTGCAATGCATAAATGATTACACGCAAGAGAATCATATTCAAAGAACAGGAATCCTGTGGTAATACCATTTTTTTTTATGGAACTAACTCAAATGGTCCGATCATTGCAGAAGGATATGCTCGAGTTGAAAGGGAATAAAAACAATCCCAAGGCTTTAGGGGAGTCATTACAAGAAGGGGTCCAGGCCCCTAAAAAGGGCAGACACCATCGTTAAGATATCTCCCGTAGTAGTTGTTCTAGGTGGGATGATAAAGCCGAAGAGAGGACTCATAAAACCATATTGAAAGATCCTACAAAATGGTAAAAGAGATTGTATTGTATTGATACTGTGTTGTATTACAAAATGAAACATATAATCTCTATTTATACTATTCTTAACAACTCCATAACAAACAATTTGAAATTTAAGTTTTCCTAACAAACTTTACCCCCAAACATAACAAACCTATTTTTGAATCTTAACACACTCCCTCAAGTTGGATGTGGTAATCATGTCCAACTTGAAATATACTATGAACGAAAATAAAACTGGATGAAACCGGATATAAAACCAAACCGGACAAAACTGGATTTAAATCAAACCGGACGAAACCAGATATTACACTACAAGATTCTGCGCGTTTAGAGTCCAACTAAATTTGGACACTAAATTCTTACAATCGGAGTCCACGTGGACGCTAAAAATTTAGAGTCCACGTGGACTCCAAATTTTGCGTCCACGTGGACTCTAATGTTGCGGGAAAATGAACAGTTGCACAGAAAATTTTGGCGGGACAATTTGACGTCTACGTGGAGGCTAAATATGTGGACTCGGTGAATAGTAACACGGGAAAAATTCCCACTAAATTTGGAGTCCATGTGGACGCCAAAATTGTGGACTCCGTGAATATTGGAGCGAAAAAAATCCCGCCAAAATTGGAGTCCACGTGGACTCCAATCTTGGCGGATTTTTTTCTCACAAAAAACTTCTATAAATATGGTTTTATTCTTAGTTGAAATGTATAATCTTTTAATTTACCTTAAATAATGTTGTCGATACTATGAGAAGAATAGAGAGAGGAATCGTTATGAGCGTTCCTTTGTTGAAAACTTTAACGGATTAAATTGCAAGTTTTAATTTTTTTGAACTTATTTTATTTTTTAATATTATTTTTTTACGTCGACATATTTATTATTTCTGTTGCGTATGTTGTTAATTTAAAATGTTTTTGTAATTGTTAATGTATGTATAGATATATGTACGTTGTTAATTCTTAATTAATTTAAATATGATTTTACTTGCATTTATTTATATGTGTTAATATTAATTATTTAATTATTTAAATATAATTTTATGTTACCAATCTCCAATTGGTCTAGTGGTAAATGGCACTAGGTTCACTTAAGCAAGGTCTGGGGTTCGAATATGAGCTCTGCTTGTGTATGTAAAAAATTAGATTGGGAGAGGCACCCACATATCGCGCCCAACAGTCCTCGAGAGGGGGAGCTAAACCGCTCACACCACACCCCTTTTTAAAGAAAAATATAATTTTATGTGTGTGATTATTTAGGTACGAAAAATAAAAAATGCGTGAATGGATGTATATGCGCACTATTGACAGTTTATTGAATGATGAGTTTATTGTTGGTGTTGAACAATTCCTGGAATTTTGCATATTGAATGATACGTTCGATGCGGTTAATTCGTTAGTGCGTTGTCCTTGTAAGAAGTGTCAAAATAAAAAAATTTTTAGTCCTGAGAATGTGAAAGAACATATTATCTATCGAGAGTTTGTAAGCAATTACTATTGGTGGAATGCACATGGAGAAACAAACGAGATGTTAGAGCACTATCAAGAAGAGAACAACTGACGATTCACGGAGATACATCGACAGAAGGAGTTATACTTTTTTCGTTCATACTTTGATACTGATGGTTCCGCGTCTCACCAGCCACTGTCACCTCCTTTGTAGGATCCACGTATAAATTTATTTTACTATATTTTGTACACACATTAAACAGTTTCGGATATTATGTATTAAATTTTAATATTATATTTTATCCAATTTTCTTTTACTTTTTAAATAATTAATTTTTTTTTGGTTTTACTTTGGAGTCCACGTGGACGCCAAATTTTGCATCCACGTGGACTCCAAATTTTGCAGTTGGAGTCCACGTGGATGCTAACAGCTCGAGTCCACGTGGACTCCAAATTTTGGCAAAATCTTGGACGTTAAAAATTTAGAGTCAAGTGTTTTAGTGTCCAAAATTTGGACGCCAATTTAATTTAAAGTCCAGATTTCTGCATTTAGAGTCCAAAAATTTGGACTATAACTATGCAAATTTTTGTAGTGTTAAACCAAACCGGACAAAATCGGATATTAAACCAAATTTGACAAAACTGAATATAAAATTAAACCGAACGAAACCGGATAGAGACAAAACCATAATGGGTCAACCAATAATCAATAATCCATCACCAAAATTAATCAATTCCTAAACTCAACATCAAATAGTCATTCATATGCCAACTTCCAATTTCAAACATTAAGCAAAACCTTCATTATGAACACCACTAGCTACTACATCATCTTCACTTTAATAAATCAACCACCAAGTATGAATTTATCCAACCATTGAAACAAACCAACAACATCATCAATTAAAACTAAACTTCCAAAAATTTAAACTAAACCATCTTTCTCAACATCACACGCCATGAAGCAAGAAGAAATGAGAGTCAAAACACCAAACTCTCTCTGCTGAATCTATTTGACACAGAATTGAGTAAATGGAAAATGATCTAAACATCATCCAAAAACAATGAATCATTTCACGAAACACCTTCTAGACAGAATTTCAATATCTGAAACTAAGCAAACAGTCTAACAACATTCCACTGTCAACACCAATTAAAAACACCAAACTACTCAAACAAATCTGCAAACTCCAAATCCCTAATCCCCAAACCAACCTAAAAAAATCAAGAATCCTTAAAATTGAGTTAAACTAATCCAACAACACACTCATCTGCCTCAAAATCTCCAAGCCAAATTTAAACACAATCATTTAATACCAATCAAAAACTGATTCTACGCCATATCAAAACACATAATTATATATTAAAAACAAAATCAACCCAAACCAAAATCTCAAACTAGATAGCTTAGCAATCTCTGTCTTATCACTTACCTCAAGTAGCAATGCCTCGAATCCATTAGGATAAGTTGATCCCTGGAGAAAATTCTTCTCCACTGATCCTTGTGTGCTGCAATCGAAAGAAACATCAGATTTGAAGGATGTAGTAGATTCTGACTTCTTAACACATGACACTAGGCTGGTTTTTGCCTTATCATTATACTACTCAGCTTCCTGCCACTTGTGAGGCCATGAGTGTTCACTTTGCAATGAAATGATGGATGAGAATGTTTGAAGGTAGTTTGTAAAGAATAGACAAAAGCATAAAGAAGAGGAAACAAAGAAGAAGATTGATGGTAATGAAAGTGAGTAGTAGGGCATCCCGATCGTGGAGAGAGTTGTGGTGTTGGTGGATTTAAAGCATCTAAATAAAAATTAAGAGAGAAAGGGATTTTTCAGATGAGGGAACACCGATGACGATTCAGTGGAGTTTGAAGACAGTGGCCCAAGAGATTTTTCGATGGAAAAGCTGATATTTGTTTTGGTGCTTTATAAGGAAGGAAAATAAAGAGGAGGAGATGAATATTTTTGTCAGAATTTGAATCTTAGTGCTCTGATACAGTCTCACAAAATGGTAAAAGAGATTTCATTGATATTGTGTTGTATTACAAAATGAAACATATACTCTCTATTTAAACTATTCTAGGCAACTCCATAACAAACAATTTGAAATTTAAATTTTCCTAACAAACTTTACCCCCAAACATAACAAACCTAATTTTGAATCTTAACAAGAAGGTAGGCCCCCATCCAAGGAATCTAGGGGTAAAGGCTAGAAACTATTTATGAGGGCTCAAGCAAAGGAAAACAGGTTGTCCTTGTATATCAACTATCTTTTAAAGGAAAGATGTAATATTCTGAAAATTTTTCGTCAATAAATGACATTAAATTAATGATTAAAATGTTAATATAGAAGGTTTACGAAAGGTTGACGTAAAATAAATTAAGAAAAATCAGAAAAATTCGGATGACGTGGAATACGCGCAGTGGAGGACGAAGAACGCGGACTCGCAACGACCCCGCGTACTTTTGCGCCACACCGCGTACTTTGTTAATTGAAAGAAAAAAATAAAGTGGGACATAATTACGGGAATTAAGGAAATGAGGACCCAAACCACATTATTAATGGACATTATCTGTCCAGAAAATGTGCCAGAATAATAAAGGAAGAGAGGTTGATTAGAGGAGAGGAGATCTGGAGAAAATTCTGGAGAAAATTGGTGGAAATTTTGTGGATAAGTTCATCCAAAATCAAGGTATGATTAAGGTTTATAATTGGTTGATTTATGGTTGATGGTTGCACGTTTGATGAGTTTATGTGCTAAATAAATACTGATGTAACATTCTGAAAATTTTTCCGTCAATAAATGACGTTTAAATTTATAATTAAAAATTAATAAATAAGATTTATGTATGGTTGATATAAGGTTGATTGGAAAATGAATTAGATAAATAAAATTAATAAATAAATAAAAGTTTATTTTTCGGAATAAGGCAGTACGCGGAGTGGAACCATAGAACGCGGTTTCGT